>SMSQ01025890.1:74289-110042 GCA_019453375.1 Ctenoplectra terminalis | reverse complement strand
GAAGAATTATTCGCTAAAGCACACTCGATATCGTATATCGCATACAATAATGCGACCTATTGGGTGACTATACTTGCTCATAACAGCCAATGGTCGAGCGACTAGAGTCGTCCATAGTATACAAAAGTTGATTCGTAGTCAGCGATTATAGTCGATCATAGTAGCGAAAGGGTTAACTCGGTTATCTTTCGAAGGCATATGTTCACCAGAAAATATGAAATTATGGATAATTAAAAATATGGATAATTATGGATAATTAAAAATATCGAAAGGAAATTTAGATAATGATAACAATGAGTAAAAGCGCGTTTGTATATTGTAAATATGTATGTACGTACATAATTTTGTGCAATTTTCTATTTTTAATTCAGTATAATAAATTGGTTATAATTAATGATTAGATGTACATATTACGGATTAAGTACATATGGTAGTATCTAAATTTTTAAGACAAACTACGATTGCTCTAATCCTTATGTTCTCTTATGTAAAATCCTTAGATATCTTTTATGTATCACATATTTTTCCAGTATACATCGTTCTTATGTATTTACCTTATGATGTAACATTTTGAATTTATGTTTTAAGACTGAAACTTATTATGAGAAAAATATGTGCGTATATGCTTTATAAATATAACGTAGGTCAATCGTCGAGTTAGGGTAGGCTGAGTTAGAGTAAAATTAAGAAACGCGTAATAATTGCGTAATAGTAGCAGCAGGGACAGAATTAATTTTTCGACAAAAGATGGCAAAATATGTTCCTATTCTTCGCGTAAGTTTGCTTCAAACTCCCCTTTATTTGTTAAATTACGTTGTAAGATTTTCGATTTTACATGAAACTGCGTTATTGTACTAAAATATCTGTTTTTATTCATATTCCTGCCAATTTTCATTATCGACATAAGTGTACGCTCAATTTTGTGAGTAACTGTACGTATAGAAAACACTTACGCTATCAGAAAAATGGGAATCATTTCCAACAATTTTTATATTAACCATTAGGTCAATAATCACAGTCATCGAGGTTATTGTACATGATTCACTTTATCATTTAATTTTAGTAATGTTCTGATAAAATTCTAAATTTTAACCGTTTAAGTCCCAAGGAGTATTGAAAAAACATTTCGAAAAATCCCGAACAGCGCAACCGCGCTTCCTCTAAACGAGTACGAAAAGACCCAGGCGGCGCGATAGCGCTTGTCTTAATCCATTGCGAAGAAAAAAATTATAAGTGTTACTCTCCATTTAAATTATTCGTAACACAAAAAATATTTTTAATTTGTAATTCGTTATTTTATGAAATACACTGTATTATTATATACGCGTACTGTAAGTTTATGAATATTTGAAGTTTTGTTCGATAAAAATTATTGACGAGATAACAATGAAATACAAAATGATTTATTTCTATTATTTACATTTAAAAAAGGAGCTGTGCGATGTACGTGCGTCAATAAATCTGAGCGCGCTACTTCGACAGTCGGTGACTGCACCGTCAGTTGTCCACAGCGCTCGAAATGTACTGTAATTTTTCGACACAAAATCTAAAGAGCGCTACATATCGCGCTGCTTGGGACTCAAACGGTTAAACAAGTATAGCTAGGAAATATGCCAATCAACAACGCTTTGGCCGAATATTGAAATCTTTTATCAGGGAAATACAATATTTTACTTGAAAAAGTGTAAAAAAGTACCCGGGTTCCTGGTTATTGACATAAGAGTTGTTCAAAAAAGTCCTTGAGCAAAAAAATATCCATTATCAACATTATTTGTTCTTTACTAGCAAATGTGATATATCCGAATAAGAATACAAATGTGTAGTGATATGTATCTGTTAAGCGTTGGCGTGAGTACTCGATGAATCTTCAACATCAATTTTTTCGGAAATAAGATTCTGTATGGAAAAATGTTACTTTACATTTTCGACTTATTTTTTATGTGGATTAATCTCTTTTCGGATCAGAACTACCAATCGCAAAAGCATATTATTTTTCAATTTTACTTAGAAAGGCACCAGTTACCTAAAAAATGAATGATTTTCATATATTGCAAAAGACCACACTTATGATCCATTATAATGACTTATAGAGATATTCATTTTAAAATCAACTCCTTATACAAAGTCATATATTAAAAAAGCAGCTTTAAAAAGTTTCATATTATATTTACGTATTTCAAGAGAAAACTTTTCTGAAAAAAAGATTCGTCCTTTTTAGTTATCGTAAAAAAATTTTTCTATAAAATTAAAATTTTCTTGAGTAACATTATAAAGAAAATATAATAATGCAACTAATAACTTCGGAGATAAAAAATCACAATTACAATTATTACGTGAACACATTTCGCTTATCCTGAAATTTCTAATTAAACTTTGCTTCACTTATTAAAAAAAAGTATAGTAGACGAGGTAACTACCCTGAAATTTAGTCGATAACTGTGCATATTTAAAATTACTCTCGCAACCAACTACAATGGTGTGCAAAATTAATGGATTCTTTTTTACATTTCATTGAACTTTAAATGAAAAATGTACTGCCAACATTATATCAACCCAAGGTACACAGTAGAGATTTTACAATAAGAATTGTGAAAGTCGAGACTATACATTTTAAAACAGAAAAGCGCTTTTTATTTTTCTCTTTTTCTGCATAAACTTATAACAGTTTAAATATCGACAGATTTTCATTGAAAATTTAACGATCCTTCGATTTGCACACCAATGGATTTAACAAATTTTTTCACACGAAATCAAAACCGCTTTGAACCAAAGCAATTAAGCATACAGTATTAATCTCAAAAGAAAAAGAACATAAATACGAATTTACAAAAGTGATAAGAAAGATCTAGATCGAAGAAACAATGAAACGATAGAGGAAAGAACCACCCTAAAAAAGGCAATCAATTAGACCGGACCATGTTCGCTTTCTTTTCTGTTCGAGTGTTTGCGCGGCTCTCGAGTGGCCCCGGGCGAATTTCATGGGGGTTTTTCGTTTGCTTTCTTTCCACGGTTCACCCTCGTTTGGAAAGTGGCACGACGAGCTGGCTGTTGTTTCTCGTTTATCACGATGTTATTTCAGCCGTCCTGTTCTCCACAATTACTACGGTGTTCATCGAAAATGCACGATAATGAAATTGACTCCCTCCGTGCGTGTAGTTTTCTACCCTAATGAGTCCGTACGCCGTATGTTTTGGTGGCCACGCTCGTTTCAGCAAAATGTATAGAGGGTGTCTCGTAGTTTACAGTAACAACAGAAAAATGTGGCGACTGATGGTTCAAAAATACTCGAGCAATCGATAAGACAAAGTTTTCTTTTTTGTACGAAAATTTGTCTTCGATGAAGTTAATTTTTTGAAGATCTCAAATTAATGAAGAATATTCAGAAGAAAATTGAGAATCCTAAATGAGTCTAAAGAATTTTTCAGTGCTGAATGATACTAAAAAATTTTTAGAACATAATCAACTATTCGAAGAGATGAACAAAAGAAATGCTTTTCAGATTCATTTTTTAAGATATTTCAAGATCATTGGTTTTTGTTTTAAATGGAATCGTATATTTTTTTCTTTTTTTTGTATGTTCTATGTTCTTATAAAGAACAAAAAAACAAATTCAACGACTACGTTAACGATTTGTTTCAATTCTTATTCCTAACGTCCTATTATTTTTTATAAGAATGTAAAAAGAAATAGAATTTCATTTAAAAGAGATCAGTAACCTCGAAAACTCAAAAAATTATCCTGGCAGGAATTTTTTTTTCTATCCCTTTGTTTACGGTTTTTAACAGTTTGCTATGCTTTAAACTCTAAACAGTTTTTTCAAATACCCGTAAATACTAACGGTACTTAAGTGATTCCATTAATGTGGCCTATCCTATATATTTGACATGAATTTAAAGTAAAAAAAGAAAATTATAACATTTGATTTACAAAATTTTCTATTTTTTTTTTTTTTTGTAGAAGCACGTTAGAAAAAAAAAAGCAGGAAGAATAGCATTGTAACTAATTGTAAAAAAGAAATCTTACTGACGGATTAAAATGTATTATCGCTTGCTTATATTATGTTTATGACTATTTGGATACAATTTCATACGTTACCAATTTTTATAAAATTATTGTTATAATTTATTATACAAATTTGTATTCTATAACTTCGTTTCTGAACAAAATTAACAATATCTGCTTACGTAATTAATAAATTTTTTAAATTAATTTTTTTTTCAATTAATGTTCATAATAAAATATTTGATTTTACATTGCGAAGATTTTAATAGAAGGTCGCCCCGTTTTAACTGTGTGACTAAATACGAGATAACTTGTATACATAAATATCTATGTTTATGCACAAACAATTATATTATTAGCATCAAACTAATAATATGTTAAAATTAGTTTTTTGTATTCCAATGATTGTTTTAAATGTTGATTTATTGGCCTGCAACAAAAATAATTATTTTAAAAACACTGCATTGTCAATGATAATATTTCCTAGCATATTTTATGTACCCTTCTCACAATTCAAGTGAATTGTTGACATTTAAATGTTTAAAATAACTGTCGCATGAAGTGTCATTCAACTATTTGTTTATATTATAAGCTGCACAACTTATAATAATAGTCAGCAACAATGTGTAACCATAATTTATTGATAAATGTTATATTAATTCTTTGCGGTTTATATTTACAATTTGATTTTTCTATACTCGCTTCAACTATAATTTTTGGCAACGTGGTAATACTAATTACATATAAAAAAAAGAAACTGATTTACTACAAGCTATTCAAAAACTAAAAGAACCACACGATTAGTGTTAACCCTTTGGAATAATACAGCAACTTGTATGGCGACAACAATAGACAATGGATATAATTATTTTATTTCAATATTTCGTATAGTTTTACATTACACGAGACCTAATGTTGAATCTTAATACTCTATAGCCGGAATTTTGTTTGTTTATTGGAGAAAAAATTACGATTGGTTACAGTTTTTCACTTGATTTGGAAATGTTTTAACTAATAATTACTGTAGATGGATTATGGTGTCTGTTTGTGCGTCGCAGCGTCGACCGTGATTGGCGACGATTAAACGACGCGTTGTAAATCCAACCGAATTGTTGGATCCCCTTCGTATGGGTTTTAGTGGACTGTATCTCAGAATTGTTTGTACTTGTCGATATACAAGTCTATGTGTGCAACGGTGTTTCGCGTTGTCTTATGTTGAATCTACAGGGGGTAAGACCGAAGTGTCTTACCCTGTAGTCTATATCCAAAATGTCTAAGAATGTCTAAGAATATGCAAGACCGAATGTCTTACCAACGAAATGTCTAAAATGTCTAAGAATGTCTAAGAATGTCTAAGAATGTCTCTCGGGGCGCGTTTTGTACCTAGCTATATAGCCACAGTTCCTCCCTTCCAATACGCCCTTGGCGTGCTATTTTCTGGAAGGGGAACTGTGTCCATCTTACGGGGTAGATAGGCCGCGAGTTGGCAACAAGACCGTCTTCTGGTCGCCACGTGGTCCTCCAGGTTGGCGAAACAGTTTCGGTCGCGCCAACCTACCCCCTTGGTATTTCCCGGTTTATGACATGGCACCGCTACTTGGGCCCAAAACTTGCACGTGCCATCGGTAGTCTGCAAGCCAGATGGCACCCAAGAATTAGCCGTTTCTAGCCTACCATGTCATAAACCGTGATGGTTTGCTTTAGGCTCCTTACTAATTTATTCGGAGCCGTTTAGGACCGAACAGTGTCACTAGAGTAATACAGTAATCAAATTTAATAGTGCAGTGATGACTAAACAAAATTAATTTTTTTAAATATAGATACATCGGTTTGTAACTTTTAACCCTGTATAGCCCGAATTTTGTCTTTTTATTGGAAAAAAATTACGATTGAACACAGTTTTGCACTTTGATTTGGAAATGTTTTAACTAATAATTACTGTAGATGGATCGTGGTGTCACTGCGGTAATACAGTAATCAAATTTAATACTGCAGTGATAACTAAACAAAATTAATTGTTTTAAATATAGGAACATCAGTTTGTAACTTTTAAGTCACACGGCCCCATAGAGGATTAAGCTTTGTAATTTTGCTTGGTACGATGTTTTAGGACGCATTCGCTAAAATGCAATATCTCAGGACAACTGTTGTAAAAATATGTTTTTGATTCTTCTTGGACCAATTGCTTAATCACTGTCTTCATCACTGTATTTATTTCACTGTATTCAAATATTTCATTCGTAACATTATGAATTTGTTCTCTAAGCAACGGAAAATCAAACTCATCCTCGCTGCTGCTAATTCGATCGTTTGGCTCAGTTTTTATAATTATTAACATGTTCCGTGCCAGACTGGTTTTTAGACCTTTTCATTCAAGCTGATTAAATAATTCTGCGTTTAACGTATGCTTTACAATCTGTACAAAAATACAAATACTGTGATTATAAAGAAAAAGGTGTACATTTTACAAAGTTTACAGGGTTTACAAAGTTCTTCGTTTTAGAATGAAGATTCCAAATGGCTTCAACGGAAAGTTCAGTGTGGGGCATATAATATAATAATTATTATAATATAATATATAAATAATAATTTTAAACGCAATGTTATAACATGCAGTGCATGTAGATTGATCGATAAAGCAATCATTGTTACTTATCAGTCACCATTCGAATTGCTGCATTAATCCTAAGTGGCGAGCCTAAGTTGCCTCTCGAGCGCAAAGGGTTAAATCTCTAATTCAAAAATCGTTCTAAATCGCTTGAAACGCAAATAAAAAATAAACTATACCGCAAAGAGTTAAAAGTCCTAACTACAAAAGCAATGAATATTAATCGATCGCAATTGAAACGGTTCGTTTGCATTGGTTTTTCAGCAAGAAAGAATCAAGGAGCTGTTCGACTTAGCGGTGCAGAGGCAGACTAAGGAAATGAACGACAACATAAATGGTTTTGGAATTGATAACCATTTAATGGGGCTTCGTTATGCTGCACAGGAAGCCGGAGAACCAATCCCGGATATTTTCACGGACCAGGCTTATAAGATCGTCAATCATTTCGCCCTCTCGACGTCACAGGTCAGTAACAATGATCGGTAATCAATTGGTACTTGAGACTCTCGTGTGTGCATCGTAAGCCTCGATTCTCGAACATCTTAAACTTATCATCGTGAGATCATTATACACGATGACCATAAAGATTGGTAGTGCATGATCATCGTCATTATCATCATTATTTATCTTGACATATTTCTATCGATTACATCGGTTCTTGGTAAGCAGAAAGATATCGATTATTAGTTACACATTTTTACAGCTAATTGTAAATAGGTCACGAAATTAATAACACCTATTTGAAATTTTTCGATGACGTAGTTCATAGGAAATTTTTTGTAAAATTTAACGTGTGATTATAACTTGCAGAAAAGTTACATACAAAGTGATTCGCGGTATATTCTATTTACGATGAAAAATGCGTTGTAGCTTATTTTATTTTACATTCAGTATTTGATTATAAAAGCGTCTCTCGCAGAATACAGGGTATCAAGAGCGGATTTAGATTGGTTGAGAGCTGGGGCGCAAAATTGGGACCTCCCTTAAACATTAAATCTAAAAAAAAAGCTTAAGTATTGAATTACGAATTGTATTTAATCAAATATAATACATAGGAATTATAATATTCAAAATTCAAATGTAGAAGAATTCATAAATGATTAAATGTTATGAAAGTAAATTATGTTTCCCTAACTTCCACTAAACAAAACAAAACAAAAAAAAAATGAAAAATTTCGAGGCTCCTTTGAACACGAGGCCCCGGGCGCGCCTCCTCTTAACGCTTTCGCTACGGCGGTTCAGTTCGCTGTAGCGCCACTACTGAACTGAACCCTGCGCCAAAAGTGTACACATTGCGCGTGGGCAGATTATCTTGGAAGAAAAGGGACTTTCCTTTAAAACAATATACTCATAATTTCTACATAAAAGATATAAACTTAGTTAATGGGTATAAAAAGTTTCTGATTGACAATTAAACGTAGTAAAAGAATAATATACAGTGATTATCCCTTATCGGACGCTAGCTTTTTATACATGATTCTCACTAGGTTGTAGTTGTTCTCAGTAAATGTGCGAAAAATTTTCAGTATCGTAAGAACAACATTTTTGTTAGAAATTATTTATTTTTTGAAGGAATATTACAAATATACGAGTTTCAAATAATTATTTATAAGTTTTCAATGTATGATATTTTTTGAAACAATCTCCAACATGAAGGTTTTGAAGGAATGGTTTTCCGTTGCACGTTTAGAGACAGCAAGTTTCAATATGATCCATCTTGTCACCTTACACGTGTCATACGACCGCAGCGACAAAGTACTGTTGTCACGTCAGTGGTGACTTACGTCCGTTAAGGGTTAATAATTTAATTTGGCGCTCGTCTCTGTGGGTCACATCGTGCATTCGTCTCCGCGGTTATCGTGCGGATGCTGAATATATCCGGCGTTAGGAGTTACTCCGCCACTGCAGAGTATTCCAAAAAGTCAGTAAGTCCCTTTAACCTTTTGCCCTATAACCACGAGTCACACTCGTGACACCGATTTTTGATAAAATACAATAAAAACACGCAATATTTATGATCAAATTCAATTTTAGCTTTAACTGTACTTTAAATTTACAATATTGAAAATTAACAAATACAAAATACGTGTAATATTTCGATACTTTGCGTTTGACAGAGTGTCAAAGACGTGAATAACTATTGCTAATACGTATAAAGATTGAAGAAATCGTAAGCCAAGGGGTTAAGAGATGATTCCTGAGATGATTTCAAACAATTTTTTCCTTTGCGAAGATGTGAAATTCGGCGTTGTTAACGAGTTATTAACGAAAAATACTGACCAATCACTGGCCGCTAGTAGGAGCGTTGACTCCATACCGCACTTGAGCCTTAACGAACAATTCAGAATGTATCGAAACAACTGTTGGCGAATGTTGAACAAAAGTGATATTGAATAAACTAGTTAATTATTATTCGTGTAAAACAAATGAACTAACTTTCAACACATTTTTCGTTAATAACTAGTTAACGGAGCTAAATTTGATATTTCCGCAAAGGAAAAAGTTGCTTGAAATCATCTCAGGAATCATCCCTTAAAGGAACTTACAGACCTTTTGGGATATCCTGCATACTATTAGGTCGAGTCATAAGTAACTTCCGTTTCTTTATCAGATACTTATTTTGCTCTCATTAAATAAAAAAATTATATTAATGTATTACGTATTCAGCACCGTTATCTATAATCTTCTCCCATCTTCCAGGCAGTTTATACTAATACTATAGTTTGCCGGAAGAAATCAGAAACCACACTTTGTATACAGAATGTATATCGTCTAACCTTATCATCTAAAATATTCCTTATGTTCAAAATTGCATACAAATGATTTCTAAAAAAGTTGAGTAGTTTTATAGCAACCAGTGTATAGTAATAATAGTTTTATTTTGTTGAGGAAGGTTAATAAGATACGAAAGTCACCTTTATTTTTTTGAACGGAAGGGCTGTCTTCTGATGATAGAAATTAAGCATTGCAATATTTATGGACAACCAGATAGCAAAAAGTTATATTATTACCGTCGATACTAAAACATGTTTAATGTCCGAATAAGAACGATATTTCTACTAAATTTCTCTGCTACTTGTTCATAATGCTGATCACTTCTTAACGAACAAGGTCGCTTAAGAGAAGTTTAGTGTTAAATTTTATATACTTTAAAAAGTAAATGATTTTCAATAGAAATAGATTTAAATATTTTTCATTGAAGTAGCTTTTGTATTTTATTACTGTTTTGCAATTTAAATAGTTTTACGTATGCACCTGTTAATAAAATTGTTAATATTTAATTTTTTTATGCTGAAACAAATCTTGTTAATCCGTCATTCAATTTTGTGTAAGAAAAATCATACAAGTATATTGGTATTAATGTTTACAAATTTTTGATAATATAAAATTTAATCCAGCGATCTTGAATTTATAAGCAACAATACGTAGACTAAGAAAACAAAAAAGTTTTCTTTTAATTTTAAATACTACCTTTACATTCTGTTCATTTTATAGAAATACATTGTTGAGAGTTGGTAAAAAAGTAAAATACTCTAAGAAATTAAATTTTAGAAGTTAAATTAGAAATTTAAAAGCAAAGGTATGATTTAAAACGGGATGCGAAATAGGAGTCCCCCTTTGCCTTAACGAAAATCCCCATTTTGAAGTTCAAGTTGGCAACAAAGGTAACTACCCCTGGGTTTCCGAGTGTGCACAAAGAACGGATGCAATTCACGAAACGAATTTCAAGGGCGGAAGTAGTATTACGGTTCTACCCCTCGAAACGATGCTGGAGAATGGAAAAAAGTGTCGACCGACATTGATGAAGTACATTTATAGCAGCTCCTCTTTTTAATACTTTGAAGAATGCAAGAACGAGAAATTGAAAAATTTTTATTTCAGTATTCGTTATAAAATAATTAAGTCAGAATTCTATTCTTCGTACACTCATTTTATTTAATCGCAAACTATGGTACACGTATACTAATTTTTTTAAATTTTAATTTCTATTTTACTGATTATACAGAACGATCCACCAGATCTCCCGAGTATCGATCTGCTTTATTTAAAAAATATTTAGAAAATAATTTAAATGATTTTGAAAAAAGAACACGCTATCGCGAGAATTTTTTTTCAAAATTCGAACTTTTCTAGATAATATAGAAACACGTTTAAAATTAAATTCACCGTACCATTATAACAACTGAATCGTATCATTTAACCGATCCACCATCTTCATCGTATTATTTATTTAAAAATAGGGTAAGTCCAGAATAATTCGACCACTCTTCCAAAAGAAGCCATTGCATTGTTGTCTTTTTACATTTTTGTTGTTTCGGACACATTAAAACAGTGCGTAAGTAATTTAGAATATATATAAATCATACTTCGCGACGTATTAAAAGTATTTACAGGTAATCCTCCTATAACACGGTAGATTGGTTCCTAGAAAATGCCGTGATGTGTGAAACCGTGTTGTATGAGACCCAGAGCCAGTACAAAAAGGGGGGTTACGTTCGGAAAACTTATTAAAAACAAATATTTTTTTTAATTCTACATAAATAACTTAATTTTTTATTAAAAATATAAATGTATGTACAAGCGTGAGACACTTTTGTTTTCAGGCCACGGAGATAAAAGAAAATACTTTCCGAAAAACTGTATCTTTAAGGCGGCAAGCCTCGTCGCGGCTATAGAAGTACAGTGTTGTACAAAAGTTTTTGCAATTTTCTTATCGTGTTAGAACGAAACCGTGTTATAGGATGCCGTGTTGTAGGAGGGTTCCAGCAATTTATGAATCGTGTTATAGCGAAACCGTATTATAAGCTGCCGTGTTGTAGGAGGGCTACCTGTATTTCTTTTTTTAAACAAAAAATACCAACATTGCAAATGGACGGTCTCACCTACATGTTCGGATTAGAGCGTCCACCCACTACAAATACCAAAAAAATGTTGCTTATACAAAATATAATACAAGAGAAAGTTAGTTGATATGTTGCTTTTTAGAGAGTTCTTTTAAGATTCCACCAGTTTGTCAGTTTTACATTTTTTTAAACAAAAAACAATGAGTGTTACTGTCCGGTGAACCGGAAGGATGTTCCAAGGCATTGCCTATAACATCCACCCCAAAGGGTCAGCGAAAAATTTAAGAGGGGCGATAGAAAAATCCAGTTACGCCGTAGAACGTTTCGTTACGTCGGCGGCTAAGCAGGAAAAATTCCGTCCACGATTCTCGCTGAATCCAGGGGGTACCTCGGAGAGGCGGACTCGTTAGTACACGCAAGCACTACGTGTCGGTTCAATGACCAGGAACGGCGCCGAAGCGCAACGCGGACCCGGCTCACCTTTACCTCTTGGCTCGTTCGAAACTATTATCGTGAAACATAAATTGTTAACACTCGGAGTACGAACTGCGGCATCTGGCAGCCGGGTCTTGAGAGACCCTTGCTAACAAGTCACTAATAAATATTGGAAGAGGTGTCAAATTCTCTATGTTTGTTATTTTAGAATCTAATTCTTTTTTATAAATACTATGTATTGCTATGGGAACTTTTATAAGGTGTGAAATTTACAAATTGTAAATAAATAATAATTATTGACATCCGATACATAAAACTGTATGTGTTTTTATCGAGTGATTGCTACAAATATGATTTCTAAGGTAACAACAATAAAATAAATATGAATAATAAAATGAACAATACATATGCAATTTTTTGTTCTGGACTGATACGCGTTTCTTCCTCAAAGCATAAAGCGGTACTGTTTTGTTTGCCGAAAATCTGCTGCAAAGACGATCGTCATTTCAAGACTACGTAAATAATTCTGTCACTGTGTTCGTTATTGCTCTATCGTTAACACGTTGACTACCGTGGAGGCCACCGATGGCCGACACTCGACTTGGCTACAGCGCCATGGGGGCTACCAGTGACCGACGACACGACCAATAGTAAAATACATAATTATAGTAAATATCGATACTGATAAATTTTAAAATAATAGCACTGTTACTATAATGGTTTGAAGAAATTAATGCCATACAGAACACGCAAAAATAATTTTATCAATACAAGGAAAATATACATATTATTATTTTCAACGTGATATACATCCCTTAACCGTTTGAGTCCCAAGCAGCGCGATTGCACTGTTCAGATTTTATGTCCAGAAAACCCAGCACATTTCGAGCATTGTGGACAATTGATTATCGAAATCGAGCGCTCAGATTTACTGACGCAAATTAAATGTAAATAATAGAAATAAAACATTTTGTATTTCATTGTTATCTTGTCAATAATTTTTATCCAACAAAACTTGAAATATTTATAAACTTACAGTACGCGTATATAATAATACAGATGTATTTCATAAAATAACGAATTACAAATTAAAAATACTTTTTGTGTTACGAACAATTTAAATGGAGAGTAACACTTATCATTTTTTTCTTCGCAATGGATTAAGACAAGCGCTATCGCGCCGCCTGGGTCTTTTCGTACTCGTTTAGAGAAAGCGCGGTTGCGCTGTTCGGGATTTTTCGACAGTGTTTTTTCAATATCCCTTGGGACTCAAACGGTTAATAAGAAATCCATGTTGGCGCCATGGGCAAGCCACGTAAAATGCACGCGGCAGTCAACGTGTTAAAGCTAGTGGGTCTCAAACGACCCAGTGGTAAGACAACCAAGTTTGCGATGCGGACGTCTAATAATGCTATTTTTTAGAAAAATCCATTTATTATTTTATTAAGATATTTCGACTGCTAAAGCCAGGTGGCAAGGCCTGGAAATTGCTTTATGGACGCAGAAAGCTTCACTTCTGCCTGTCGCATAGTTGCCAGGTGCTTGTCTCTGCGTCCTCAATAGGAACAGACGTTTCGTAAACCCGGAACACGGCGCATCGGCAATCAGTTGGCACGGGGTGACTTTCCCGTTGGGCCTAGCGTCCCCTCAAACGTCACCCCACCCCAAGGCTCTTGGGTGGGCGGACTGCTAGGGTGCAGTGATTAGCCGAACTCGCCTATACCCCCAAATCGTGTTTGAATTAAAAACAGCAAAAGACTTCGCGACAAGACAGATTCGAACAAATACACGTTGAGAAACACACAGATCAAGTCAGATACAAGACAGTAAAGGTTAACCCTTTGCGGACGAGCGCCGCATATATGCGTTTTACGCAAATCATCAAATTGGCCGAAGAACTCATATATGCGTTTGACGAAAACAGTTGATAGAGCCGAGAAACGCATATATGTGTCCCAAACAAACGCGTTGCTATGGCCGAGAAACGCATATATGAATTATTTTATATATTTGATTTATCTTCTGGAGAATTTGTGCATGTATTATCTATACATATGTTTATAATTTGACATCTTCGAGCGCTATAAAAATCGCTTAAAGGAACGTTTCTGCTGAAACGTGCACTGGTCATTTTAAGTGACTATCGCGGTAGCGGCTCGGCCCCACGGTACGGTTCACTCAAAATCACGCCGTCCGCAAAGGGTTAATACATTCGACGCTAAAATACAACATTCGACACTTGAAAAACCTGTACTAACCATTCGACATAAGAAGCGCAGCACAGTCTGCCACATTCTCTGAGTTGGCACGTGCAATATTATTAACGCCGACCCGACCTTCGACGACAGGCATAGGAACGCGAGGCTTAATCCCATATCGCGTCGATCTATCTACGAAGCGTGACCCCCGAAGAACGTCCGTACGAAGGACCGCGGTGCTTCCGCACAGAGAAAACTGCACGCCACCGAAACGATCGAGCTCACGCAGGAGCCACCGAAGGGGCCGCGGCTCTTTTCATGCTCACGCAGGCCTCCACAGCTCGAACCGCGATGCATTATGTGCACGCACGCAAGAACCCAAGGGAAAGACACGGCGATATCATCTGGCAGACGTGAACGTTCCAACACATCCGAAAGCACTTTGCTAACATCCTCCACGAGCATCAGAGCTCCGTTCGCCGCCAAAGGCGCCCAGGTCATACCACGAGGAGGCGGGGTTGATTGCTCTAACACTAAAGCTACCAGAGCGGTCGAAATGGCCCATTCGTAATTTTTTACAGAAATTTTATAAATCAACTGTGGTACCTCAGAGGCAGTTTTCCGTGATTTTTTGTTAAAAATCTATACATAGCTTTGTTTCTCTTGTATTATGTATTTTTTTTATATACCTTTCATTATAATTTTTTCGGTAGAAATAAGTACGCTTTAATAGTTGGTTGTTCTAGTGCTAAGGCAGGGATGAGCAACCTTTTTTTTACAACGGGCCAGCTACAAATTTAAAAATGTTGTGCGGGCCGCATGTAAGAATCGTATGATAATGCAAACACTGAACGATGAACTCAAATTATCTCTTTATTAACNTAGTGCTAAGGCAGGGATGAGCAACCTTTTTTTTACAACGGGCCAGCTACAAATTTAAAAATGTTGTGCGGGCCGCATGTAAGAATCGTATGATAATGCAAACACTGAACGATGAACTCAAATTATCTCTTTATTAACAAAATAAAGCTACTATAAGAAATTACGGAAATAAAACACTCATTGATAGAAATACTATTAAAAAATCGGCGAAAGATATACGTGGGGCTGTGGAACACTGTAGGAATTTTTAAAAGTCAAAATGTAAAATCTTCGAAGGGCCGCACTGGCGGGCCGCGGGTTTCTCATCCTTGGTCTAAGATGTCCAAATGTGTATTGATATCGATTTTGTCGTCCAATTAAAATTTGAAATTTTATTGTTAATTACATCAATAGAGTATAAGTCCACCTGGTGTAGTTAGTATCGTAGGGAACAGGATTAGGTGTAGAAATAAGATTTTTGATACCAATTTTGCATGGGAAGTAGTCACTGTTCCAGCCATTATCGAGTACTTCCCAATCCGTCAAATATAAAATATCAGAGCTGCAGCAACTGAGATCAATTGCAGAGCAGGTGTTGATTGCAAAATTATAATAAGTAGGTTCTTTTGTATTGAGTAAGATTAAGTTGTTGGGTAATAGGACTTTTTTAATACATTTTCCTCTGTAGTCTTCAGTGAATTGGATCCCCCTAACGGTTGTTGCTCAAGAAGGGGGAGAAAAAGATAGGAAGAGCGTTTTGTCCAGCGCTTGCTAGTGGACTGGGTAGTAAAGCATCCTAGCAGGCCCGTGCCAGCATATAAGAAACTTATGATAATACAAACACTGAATAATGAACTCAAATTATCTCTTTATTAACAAAATAAACCTAGTATAAAAAATTATACAAATAAAACACTCATTAATAGAAATACTATTAAAAAAAAACGGCGAAAGATATACGTGGAAAAAGATTATCTATGATGTCCGCATCGTTTCCAGAAATAAAATTAACACGCCTAGTATACAATGAGGCTCTGGAACACTGTAGAAATTTTTAAAAGACAAAATGTAAAATTTTTGACGAGCCGCACGAGAAAGTGTAGTGGGCAGCGGGTTGCTCATCCCTACTATAGGGCCATAAAATAACCCCAACGACTCTATGACCCGTATAAAAACAGGTTATTTTGTGCGTGTACTTAAAAATTATAGAAATTGTTTTGAATTTTGTATGTTAATTGAATCCAGCAGGTGCTACATTACACGTCATGGAACAACTGTATCGCCGACGGACTTGACATAAGTTTCCATAAAACTCTGTTATTTGGCACTATTAAAAAAAAAAAAAAAAAATTTCACCTGCCAATAAAATATCCCGAAAGTTTCACAAAGATCGATGAAATGCTTTCTTTAACCCTCTCGCTACGAAGGTCTTTGCCAAAAATCGCGGCCATAGTATAGGTGGCATATGTTATATTGTCTCCTTATAACGATTCTCTGAGCTTTTATGTATCAAGTTATCTAATTTAACATATCCGTGTACAATAAATATTACTTTTCCCATTGTACGCTTGTAATTTTCAAATATGAATGCGATTCATTGAGTGACTACAGCTGTTGACATTATCCAACAATCGAGCGACTATAGTCGCTCATAGTATGCCGAAGTCGATTCGTGGCGAACGACTATAGTCGCCCGTAGTAGCGAAAGGGTTAAACAAAATTTCTCGAAGATTGCTCGATTTTCTGCAAGCTACATGAGACTCTTACTTTAGAAACTATTGCCTATAAAAATTGCAAACTCTAAATTTTTTTTCCTTGATTGATCGATTCGTTAAGTATTACTGTAACAAAATAGCCGTTCTGTCTAAAGAAATAAAGTCCATCTTGCAGTCTTTTTCATTATTTCACTCACAGCGACACTATTCCCATTAAAACCATGAAACTCTAAAAACTGTCCAAACTCAATCAATATTCCACACTATCTTCATTTTCATAAAATTTAATACAATCAAGATATTTTAAATAAACATCAGTGCCCTGTACTATATTTTAATTATCGATTAATAAAAATTGTTGAATTTTCAGGTAACCTCGAAAAACGATGCGATCATCGGCTATGGACCAGTAGTGCCAGACGGTTATGGTTGCGCTTACAATCTCAGAAGCAACGGCTTTATATTCTCGGTATCCGCTTTTCACAGTGATGGTAGAACAAACGCGACGCGCTTCGCTCAAACGCTCGAGCAAAGCTTGCGAGACATGGCGGACATGCTGAACAAATCGCATCAAAGATAAACAGGATACTAAGCGAAGAAATCGCTGGAAAGGAAAGTATGAAAGTACGATTTAGAAACAAAAATGTTCCAAATATGAAATCATATCGGAACGAGGCATATTTGAGCTTGTCTGTGAAAGTATTTATCGTAGTATGGAATAGTAGGCATTTAAGAGAAACGTTTATATTAGATCTAGTTACTGTTGACTGTAATTCAAACTCGCACAATTTATTAGATATCGCTGATCTGATATCCTCTCTGTGAAAAACAGAAAAAGGACAGATGTGACAAAATGTGCATCTCGTCTAAAACTATCATTATTTTTAGATCCGTTTTGGACAAGCTATTCTCAATGAATCTTCGCTACAATATTACATATCATCGTGAAAGTGATTTTATTTTAGCTAAAAGTAGGAGAAAGCTTTTCCTAATACAGTCAATTTTTCCAGTAACGAAGCAAACACAAATCGATGCTTCGTTCTTTGTGTTCACGAATGAAGTTGTTCTTTCGATACTTGATAGGAAATTATTATATTATAATAGAATTACACGTGTGAGTAGAGATCGCTCGAACAAATTGTGCCATTTAAAAGAAGTTCCTTTCGCTGTTTTACTGGTTTAAATGTTTAACAAATTATCGTAAATTATCGCTCTTAGTTTTTCCAATTATTATAAATGATAACGTGTTAAAAAGAGTACGATTTTTGGTTAGAAAATTATAGTAGTAAATATAAGTCATTATAAAATATAAAGAAGTGCATTTTAAGTTCAAAATTTCAATATCTATAGTAAAGTAATACCATAAATAATATTTGTTTTGTGTTTTACTTTTATGCGTTATAACTTATTTTACTTTTATGTGTCATAAGCTTTGACTTAATTAATAAATGTTGAAATTTCAAAATATACAAAAGATATTTGTTAAATTTAATTCAACAACTTTATTTTCCATAAAATAGAATTTTATATCTCTTTGAAACAGGAACATCCTAAATAGAAAATATTTTTTATAATCGTTTTCAGTGCAAATGGCACAATTTATTCTGACAAACTATATTACATTAGTCCATTAAACCTATTATATACAATATACAGGGTGCTTCATAATACATGGGAACCATTTTAACGTTTAATGGGAGACACAAACATAATGAAACAAGTTTACATAAACATGTGTGCAATTTGATCTCGTCCCCGAGTTATAACCGCTTCTGTTTATCAGTGATTCGCAGCTACTTACTTTGTAGGAAATAATTGAAATGGCCATCTTTGGCCTAAATTCAAGCTTACAATTGTCGTGTTGTAGCAGTGTCGCTACAGTAGAGAACGTGATTGGTCTTTTAAAAAGCATAAGTTATTTCTCTCCAATACAGTTATTTCCTACAATTCTGAATTGGTCTTTTGCTTACTAATTCGGGCTCGTGTTAACACGTTGCTTACCTTTTCTAGAGATCTCACATTTTCCTACCACATCATTCGTAATAAATAGTACTTTGCTGTTATACTTCGTTCTATAATATTTTATTCCACCATACTTTTAGAGAGTTTTTCAAGTTTTCAGTTATAAATTCTCATAATATAGAATCTAGAATAAACTGTTTAAGCATATTTTTAAAAATATTTAAACAAGTACAATTCGTACGGTTGGCAATGTGTTAACGTCGAAATGTATCGAAATGCTATACATGTATAGTAAATTTCCCAATCTTTCAAAAATTCTAGGTAATCGTTTAGCATTGTGTACAAATAATTTAAGCAGAATAAGTTATAGTATCTCAGTTTGTCGTTAGAAATTACTGTAATGTAAAAGTAACTATAGCTCGAAAACGAGGTGACGAATAAGGTTCGTGTTAGCCAACTGGTGTTTAAATTAGTTCCAAACGTTAAGAAATACCCTGTATAATAAAGATATCACGTTCATTGATACATTACTTGTTGCTATATAGGTGTCGATATATCTAGAAGAAACCGTGTAACGGTTGTTTGATCGGTAATAAACTTGAGCAATTCTTCGCAAGTCATGTGCACTTGAACCTCATTATCCGTTGTTAAGTACACGCGTACAAATATTTATCCGATAATTGGCGACCAAACCAGAACAAACTGAAACGAAAACGTTTAAACGGTAGTCGCTGCGTGTAGTAGGCAATATAGATCGATCGGTCATTGTAAAATGCTAGTCCTCTTATGAAAATCCTCGAACGTTTATGTCCGAGCGCTGGAAGTTCCTTTCCACCGAAAGTGAACAGTTTAGTTATTTCTGTATCGCTTGGTTATAATCGTATATTAATGATAGTTGACGTATAATTATTAGTTGTAGCCTATATTGTTGAACTATCGGTGCTTTAACAGGTTTGATCTCGTGATTTTAAGTGTTCTATAGCGAAGTGTAACCTTAAATGTAATCGAACAATTAGTGATATTTAGGGATATTTAAGGACTACGAAAGTGTCTATACGCGTATCCTGAAAACATTCAACCGGAATGTTGCGGAATTCGAATAATTTATTAGTAACTCGATGATTAAACGAGATATATCGATATGTTTGAAAGCAATGAAATTTTCTTTCATTATTGGCTTCACGGCCATAGATTTAATTGTTAGTTGTTTCACTGTGAAGCGCAAATTTTATTAACTTTATATACATATAATGAAGAAAACATTCAAGATGTGGGTGGTATTCTGTCTCACGAGATAGCTTTACAAAAGCAGCAAAATTTCACCAATGTACCTGTGCATAAGAATAGATCAACTTTAAAATTTAGCTTTGGTACAATTCCATTTTTACATAGAAAATAGATTCTGTTTCCATAGGTAATTAACACTCCGCAATTAATTTGTTAAAAATGTATCCATACCGGGTAGTTTAAAAACATTTCTATTTATTGTTTGAGTTTCACGGATGATCGTTGGAATAACGCTTGTATTGCTTCATATCGAAAATATAGTTACGCAAAATTTCTTCGTTCATTTAACACTTAACATTTTAAGTAAAACAGTTTGAAAAGAAATTTTTACAGCATTTAACACGTTGGGCCCGGTGCCGGTCCCTGAGGACCGGCACTAAAATTTCCGTTTGGCTGGCGTCGGTCCGTGGGACTTTAGTTAAAAAATAAATATAGTCTCGATGAAATGTGATCAAATGTAATTTTAACGAAATTTATTGAGACATTCTAAACAAAAATGCGGCTTATCTTTACATATATTACAATACGTAACAACTTTTTTGGTAATATTTGTAGCTGTCTTTCGTCCAAATAGTTTTTAATTGTTATCATAACACTTGGAACAATACCTTCGGACTTTATGTACGTCTCCTTCCTTTTTATATAATTTATGAATAATTTCTCTTGGCGATACCCTACAACATTGTATCGCTCACCGGCTGCCGACTGAACGGAAAGTTCAGCAAATTCGGCGTCGGGCTCAACGTGTTAACCCTTTGCGGTCTTATGTCGAGTCAGACTCGACATTTTACTTTGTTCCATGGTTTTCAGTTTCGGGATACGAAACATATTCTTTTACATTAAAATGTTATTTAATGGAAAATTTTCTATCTAGATATCTTACTGATAACGAAAATTTGAAAATTTGAAAATTCAGCCGAATTATTGACAGTTTTTAATAGTATATTATTGAATATGAACTAGTTAAGTTAATGTGTCGAACGTAGCTCGGACCGCAAAGGGTTAACCATTTATAATTATTGAAACGCACTAATGTAATAATAGGATGATGCTTTCTCACATGAAACAGTAGAAGTGTGGTCACAGTGCGTGGCAGCCAAACGATAAAAAGTTTTGATCATTTTGAAAACTTGCTATACGTATTTCTTTGTTTCTATATTTTATTACGGCAAAAAAAATTGATAAATCGTGAACTACGATCTTTTCTTCGTACTAAAAATTGATTGAACACGAAGTACAAAATACGTTTATGAACACGTTTAACCAGGTTTATCGAAGTGTTATCGAATAGAAAGTTTATTTACACGCATGTCGGATCAAAATTATAAAACTACTGTCGAATGCGAAATATATTCACGTTGATTGTAAAAAAAACCTCGAAAATTCATCATCTGTAATATTAATTTTAATTCTTGATAAAAAAAAAATAGTATTCCTTTATTGTGTAATATCTTTACTATAGATACAACGAAGAGACAGAGTACACGAGTAGAAACTGAAAAACCAAAAAATCGGTAAAGTAGAGAAAAGATTTCTAGCGCACGGACCTCGTCTGTCGCAACACATTCTAAACGTGGCCAATCGTTCGTGCGTTGGCGCCCGCACAGTAAACTCTTGTCCAATTCTTAGATAGGTCGACGGTTTGCCCTTCTTCGATAGATCGGCGAACGTTGACAATAGCTCTATCTCTCTATCACATTAATGGTCTACGTCTAATTAACTACTACTGTAACTAACGCTACTTTTTTTAAGTACCAAGCTTTGTCGATAATGAAAAATTCGACTTCCTTTCCGAAAGATAGTTTATCAGTCGGCGCTACTCTCGTGCTGGCATCGTTACACTTGCTCTATTAGTATATCAAGTTGTCATAATTCATCGTAATTTAGAAGAAAAAAAAAAAATAGAAAAATTATATACATACGCCTATACATATGCATAGCGTAACACGTGTTACATACTACTGCACATTTGTTGACATTATCCATATTTTACAAAACTGTTTATTAGCTTTGTTGTAAACTACATACTTTCACTGTGTAATGTGTAAACACGTATGTTTTATAGTTACAGTTTTCTCGCACCGAAGCGTAAATGTTCTATGAAAAACAGAGTTTAATCTATATTGTCGTTAGGTGATGAATTTGTTGCGTATTAGATTAAATCGGGAGTTTTATATTCTGAGTCTAAGCAATTTTGCTTCGACTTAAACGCAGAGTGAATCTTTAAACGACGCGAGGAATTGTGGTGGTTCCTTATATTGTTACTGAGTAAAATTATATATAAATATACACAACTACACGTATATGTACGCACATATCAAGGCACACGTTTAAGTATATATATATATATATAAAAAAAAAAGAATCTATCTGTTTTTGCGTATATGTGTACGATATATGGAAGTGTTCTGTATTGTTTAGTCTTAAGCTATAAATACCTATTAAATTTAAGATAAAATGAGATATTATTACTGAAAGTATTCATGCGTATCGTAATACTACTACGATCGCATCTACGCGGCCAAGAATATCGCGCATATCAGGCGAAAGCCATCATAGCGATGATTTTATCGAGTAGAACATATCCTCCTAAGCCTATAGAGTTACTTATAAAATAATGTTAACTGAACTGAAATAGTATAAATAATTAAGTTCAGTTGGACATTATTTCAAAATAAAAATATTCCTTACGAAGACTGCTGTCGTTAATGTGAAATTATTATATTATACATGTGCACTATAAAATGTAATAAAATAATGGACAAAAAATTACAATGGTAGATAATAATTACCAATCACAGCAAGCCAAATTGTTCATGAAATAGTCGTCTTCGTACGCAATATGTCTAGTAATATTAAACTTGTAAACACACTTCACTTTCTGTTTATATGGAAAGTATACACAGCATACCTCTATAATTAATTAATTTGCGGCAAGTATGTTGTATCATGTGTACGTTTTCTTGTACAAGAATAAACACTATTGTGACACACCATCTTTCAAGTTCTTTATTTCCTCCTTTTTATAGTACAATATTCATGTCAATCACAGTACAATACTTAACAAACTCCTCAACGCTTAGATTTTTTTTTCTAATGTATCATCCAAAAATGCACAAATGCACAAAAATCTAGGCTAAACGAACCGCTAGGCAACTTATGTATCAGGTGTGCCCGTCACTGTCACGGGCTTGCTCAAATTAAACATTTCACGCTACAGGCGTGAGTGTTATGAGGGATAGAAAAAAAAAAAAAAAAATTTGCTTTTTACATTAAAAAATAATTTAAAATACATTTATAAATGTATTATACAAATCTCTTTTTTAAATGTAGGAATGTCAAAAATTTTCATACGTCAACAGCTGCATATTTTTTTATTATTGTATTAAAAATATATTTATATCTTTGAAATATCTTTGCCTTAATACTGCATAAACTGATTATTTAACAAATTAGATACCTAATTTCTACAATTTTTGATATATTTAATACAGTTTTCCTAGGAAATGGAAAATTCTTTACGTAACAAAAATTTGAAGAAGCAACTGCAAAATAATTTAGAAAATTGATATCGTAAAAGTGCATGAATTATCAACGTATTTAACCTGATGCAGGCAGTAACGATGTTACAAAACTTTTAATACTTTCCGATTGAAAGAATTTACGAATCAATATTTATATTATGGTTGATAACGAGGTACCGACAAATCAGCGTTAACGTCTTCGTATGCTTGTGCAAACGGAAGTGTAAGTAAGGCATTTGCTGTCAATCTTTTTTTCGAGTCGTGTTGTAAACATTTTTTAATGAAGTCAATGCCTTCGACGGAAAGATTTTTTGGCAACGCAGGTGTTTCGCCCATTCCCACCTAAACAAGTTGATGTACAAAAAACACATTGTAAAAGAAAAAATATATATACTATACATATATATAATTAGCGTAAAGCACAATTATTGTGACATACCTTAAACATGATCTGGTAATTAGAATCGTAATCTGACCAAGGTCTTCGTCCACTTGCCATCTCTATGACACAACAACCAACCGACCAAATATCAGCAGCTCTACCGTGACCAATACTTTCCGATTTCATAAATACTTCTGGCGCCATATAAGCTATGTTGAAATATTAGATGTTAAATTATTTATAAAAGCACAATATCAAAAGTACTAAAATAAAGGCCATGAACTTTTACTATTTAAAAATATTGAAAGATAAACTTCATTATATCCCATTCGACGCTTCATCATTTCTTCTGGATAATTTCTTTATCTGGTTTAACTTTGACACCTAAGACACATGCAAATCAAACCTCGCGACCTTTATTTTAATCTTAAAAATGAAAACTAACCTTGAGTGCCAACAAAACCTTGTAATTCACCCGGCATAGTAGTATGTGCTTTTATTTGTACCGCACTTCCAAAATCACCAAGTTTCAAAGAATTACCCTCATCGGTTAAAAATATATTTGCAGCTACGTATAAATGAAATGTTGTATGATTTACATATTAACAAATTTATATATGTACATACAAAATGATATATTTCTGTTAAGTCGTAAAATAAAGCATACTTTTAATGTCGCGATGTACTATTCCGTGAGAATGAAGTACTGTTACAGCTGAAAGTAGTTGATGAGTATATTTTCTTACTAATGATTCCGGTAAACCATTTCCGCTGCCCGCTACTAGACTTTCTAAAGTTCCTTCAGCGCAAAATTCCATAAAAATTAACATTTCCTCCTGGAATAAGATTCGTATCTTCAATATGTGCTCTTAAAAACAAGGATATAAGCACGATATCCTTCCATTATATAAGCGTTAACTTACACGATGCATTTCTAATCCATAATATCGTACTAAATGTTCGTGTTGTATTCCTTCAAATATTTGTAACTCCTCAGCAACGCGCCTAATTGCTCTATGATCCCCAGGTTGTAACTGAACTTCTTTCATAGCCAATAATTCACCAGTTTGATTGTTGACTATGGTATATACTTTACCAAATCTTCCTTGTCCTACGATAAGTGATTTTAATGTACAGTATACACTAAAATAAAAATTGTTACTTTAACACACAATTAAGCTTACCTATCTTAATACCTCTTTGCCAAGTAAAAGTAACTCTTCTTGCTTTGATACGAACTCTATCAACTGCTTTTCTATCCGTAAGTTGTCCTATAAGTTCGCGACTTCTTAATTGCTCGTCAATATCGGATTCTAGTTTTCTTATGGTCCGATTAATTCTTTCCCGCCTGGATACAACACGATCAGATGCATTTACAATAATACCTACAGTTCCATCAACCATGTTTTGTGAAAAGGGTTTTTTAGAATTGGATGGATTATCAGGGGATTTAAGAATATCTCTAGGTTTCTGAGAAAGACTTAAACTTGCAGTTCTATTTCTACTATGACAAGGTGAAGACGCTCTTGAATGAGATAACTTTTTTAAATCTGAAATACAGTAAATTAATCAACATCTAATAAGAGAATATACGCGAGATCGAACCATAGAATAAAATCAGAACTTTACTGTCTGTGTCAACATTTATAGCAGTATTTGCGCTTCCAACAACGTGTGAAATACAACGATCCATACAGGTCTTTAGTTCTTCAAATTCTGCATCAGTTAAATGCTTGGTATTATGAGGTTCGCATACTGTAATTAAAAATTCTAAACCTTGACTTGCCCATCTAGGTCTTAAACCTCTTCCTCGTTCACAACGTGTTCTGACAAATTTCATCCACAAAAAAGCAAAAGATACTAAACTTCGAGCCAAGACTGCTTTTTCTTCCAGCGCAAATAATTTGCACATTTCTTTATAATAATCGAAACCCATCCGATAAGCCTGATGAAGTATTTCCCTTACTCTTGAACGCATAGCAGATCTATCAGATTCAGAATTTGGTTCTTTTGCTTTATCAAGATTACATTGAAAACTTTCAATAACAGTTGTGATGTTGCGTCTGAGATCCATAACTGTTTCCTAAATAAATAAATTAATATTTTGTCAGGTACAATTTTAACTCAATTCTTAATCATTCTTACCTTTAAAACTATTAATGACTCTTCTAATTCTTTGTTGAAAATAGACCATTTTTCAATATCACGTTTTAAACATTTAGCAAGGGTGACACTTTTAACCACCTTTTCTCGAGCTTCCACAAACATTCCTTGCCATTCACGACCCACGAACATTAGTTGAAATCTGAACCATATATCAGAATATCATAAGCATTTGTAAAACAATTTATAAATAAACAAATCAATGTACTTTTACCTGTTCGACAAGTGATCATCATTCCAATCTTCAATACATTCCTGAATTTCTCGAGGTCTTTCATTAAGAAATTCTTTAACTTGCTCAATCATGGTTTTCACAATTTCACTACAAAGTAAAATGTGGAAAAAACATATGTTGGAAAAATATTATATGAAACTTACCAAAATTTAGCTCCTGCAATCTCATATCCATTTAATATATTTCCTGCTACTGATTTTACAAATATCCATTCATCCATAATCAAATTTTTGTGAAAACTGTCATGTTGTACCATATCTACCCACTGCTGCAGATAGTCAAGATATACTTCGAACACAGCTTTTAAACTTTCATCAAAATCCTTTAAGTCTCCTTGAAATAAATGTTCACAATTTTCATTATCACCTGCAACTGCTGCACAAGAATGAGCAGCAAATCTGTCACGATGAATACACGCAATCCTAAGGCCTTCTCGAAGTTCACGCATAAGTTGTCGAACAGATAGTGGACTAGGTTGTACAGGTTTTTGTTCTAATCTCATTCTTAAAAATTCATGAACAACGTCTAAAGGAACTCGAGATAGAAACACGAAAGCAGCTCTAGAAAATTTTCCTTATTTAGTAGAAAAGTACAGAAATAAAATATAAACAATGTACATGACTCTGTTTTTCTACCTATATGATGGAAGATTTAATTCTCTCGCTTCGGGACTCCAAGCCCCATAACGACGCAATTCTTCATCTCCTTCATACTCTTCGGGTAAAAAATTACCAGATTCGTTTACATCAATCTTTTCTAACGTGAGTCTTGCTTTTCTTAGAACAGAAATATGTAATCTCTCAAGAAAATTTAGACTTTTTCTTAAACCTCTAGTTTTTAATACATCTTCGATATATTTCCTAAGTATCAAAGATAAAAACAGAAGAATAATTACATTAATAAATTACAAGAAAGTCTTCTACCAATAGTTTACAATATAATACTGACCTATAAGCTTGTCGATCAAACTCAACTAAATAGAAGTCAAGGCGGTCAGTTTTATCGTCTTCCACGCACGTAAATGAAGTTTCAGGGGTAGAAGGCCAAGATTGTGCAAAAGATAAACCAACGGAAGAATTATTACTATTATTACTATCCGAGGGACTGGAGTTTTCATCTTGGTTTGATACTTCAAATCGTACTAAAGTTTGTTTGTGCTCCGAAGAATCGACCGTATCCGAAGATCGTGAACTGAAATCAAAAATATATTTTCACTTTTTCTTTTTTAAGTATCGTATACAATATTAACCCTTTGCGGACCAGCACTCTTTCGATTCTGATTCGTGACGAGCGGAGGATAATTTCTATATGGAACGAGATTATAAACTAAACATCTAAACAATTATGCGGAAAATAAAATAGAAAACAAACAAATAATCGTTGAAACTTCGCATTGCCGTATCCTATTCGTCTGTCGCTGTAGATGCGACATTCGACTTTGCAACCAAATTATAATGTCGCCGCAGCGGCGACGTTCGTCGGCAAAGGGTTAACGTTGTCATCCTCCGTACCTTATTCCAGAATCTCCAGTATCATCGTGTTTTTTCTTCGTATGTAACATCATGAGTAATTTTCCCAATATTTGTAACTTAAGTCGATGATGTTTGGTCATGTTATACCAAAGACACATTGCTTTTACTCTACCAGTAAATTCTGTACTTTTATATAAAGGATAATGAGCAGCAAAAGCTTGCGACGAAGGATAAAGTGCTTCCGCTGCCTCTAGTCTAGTTAATAAACCTTCTATTTGTTGTAACGCTTCTCCTTGTGCACGCGCACATGCTCTACAATACATTGAAAGACAGCCTGGACAAACACCTAATTCTATATTTGGGCTTGATCCAACATTTACTATTCGGTCAATGCTCATAGTGTTTATATTACCCCAAGAGGTATTATTACTTTTTACGGTTGCAATAGGATCGTACCTGTAAATCAACGATATCATTTCACTTTAATTATATTCTATTTTTATCACTTGGAGAATTTATTAAATTCTTACATAATTTACCTGTACTCCATTATTTCTTTAAGTAAACCTTCCACAGCTTCGCGCTGTTTACATAGGTATTCGTCTTGAGCCATTGGGCTACGATCAGCATGATGAGCTTGTAATTCTAGCCATATTAAATCTTTCAACTCGTTTTGCCATCGAGTTTCTTCGTGACTCATTTGGCGACGGCAGTTGCGCTCTGTACTTCCCTACACAATGTGAAAATGATTTGAAACATTGAAATTTTTAATACGAATGTGTCTTTCTATGCAATTATTCATAGTAGAAAATTTTTATACCAATCTAATTAAAAAGGAAAATGTATCATGAAATAATTCTCGTTCCTTATAACTTTGCGTTTTCGGTGATTGCGCGATCGATTCCTTATCATCCAAAATTAGGTTTTTCTCGTTAGCTTTAACTTCAGTCTTTTTCTCTTCTATATCAACGGGCTTTGATCGCAGACTACGAAACCTATTTCGAGTTTCAATCTGTAAATACTTTCAATTAGTTTCTGATTAAACGGTAGCAAAACAATTCTTTGAAATTCTAATATTACAAAATAATTTTTTCACCGTCTGGTTTATTCTATACCTTTATATGATTAGGAGTAGATGCTTGGTAAAGATCAAATTTTTCACCATAATTGTAAGCTGCCTCTATATCAAGTTTCAAGTCTCTTTCGCTTCCACGCAACACCTTCAAACTCCTTTTACATTTTCGATTTCCTTCCTTCGCTATGTCCTGGTTCACCTCTTCTTTGCAATCCTTGTCCGCTTTATCACACATTTCGTTAAAAATTATATTGTCTAGAGTATTGCGTCTGCGAATCGTCACCTTCGATGGAGTTTCTTTGTCTAGTGATTTTGTTTCGCTAAAAACAATTAAATTTATAATAAAACTAAATATAGTATGATAAAATATAACGGTTAAAAATATGTTGCTTACAATTATACAAGAGATTTGAATTGAAAATTTTACATTTACGGTTTGAAATGATCTCTGCTCAGCAAAATATAAAAAACATGAAAATCGTCTAAGAAACTCTTTCTTTCATTTTATTCTACTTTATTTCACAAACAAAAACGATTTATGATATATTTCTTTGGAACGCGCTCATATACGTTTGTAACGCATGATGCACACTTGCAAAAACATATCATTTATATCATTTATATATTTTATATTGTATACAAAACAAGATCTACATACACACATATCGATTTTTATCGAGTTTACCATTCATACAGATACATATGTATACATTGTGGTCTGCCAAAAAAAAAATATATAGAAAGTTTTTTTATCTTCATTTTTTTTAAGTTATCAAATACGTTGCTATTTTTTTCTTTTTGTTAGTAAAATATGTTTTTTATTTAGCACAAATTGAAAGAAACGCGTAGTAAATTTAAAAATAAAACTTGAAATAAAGTAACAAATGACGCAAATTAGAGGACTATAAGATTTTATCTTCCGAATAGATTAACCGCGAATTTAAATACGGAAAAGTTATTCTAATGTAAATACATTCTTACGTTCAATTTTTCATGAAAGGAATGCATAGCGAATTTTAAAGATGCACTTTATAATTTCATAATAATGTCTCTATATACAAAATTACATTTATTACAGATAATTCTTTATACATGTATAAGCTAAATTATGTTATAATATTCGATCATGTTATTGCTCGTGAATTATTGCAAACATAATATTTCTGTTATAAATAATATTTTTCTGTATTCTAGATTAAAAATAGTATATTTAANTATGATGCACACTTGTAAAAACATATCATTTATATCATTTATATATTTTATATTGTATACAAAACAAGATCTACATACACACATATCGATTTTTATCGAGTTTACCAATCATACAGATACATATGTATACATTGTGGTCTACCAAAAAAAAAATATATAGAAAGTTTTTTTATCTTCATTTTTTTTAAGTTATCAAATACGTTGCTATTTTTTTCTTTTTTCTTTTTCTTTTTGTTAGTAAAATATGTTTTTTATTTAGCACAAATTGAAAGAAACGCGTAGTAAATTTAAAAATAAAACTTGAAATAAAGTAACAAATGACGCAAATTAGAGGACTATAAGATTTTATCTTCCGAATAGATTAACCGCGAATTTAAATACGGAAAAGTTATTCTAATGTAAATACATTCTTACGTTCAATTTTTCATGAAAGGAATGCATAGCGAATTTTAAAGATGCACTTTATAATTTCATAATAATGTCTCTATATACAAAATTACATTTATTACAGATAATTCTTTATACATGTATAAGCTAAATTATGTTATAATATTCGATCATGTTATTGCTCGTGAATTATTGCAAACATAATATTTCTGTTATAAATAATATTTTTCTGTATTCTAGATTAAAAATAGTATATTTAAACTACAAATCGAAATGAAATAATATATGGAATTTCAAAATGTTTCTTCTAAAACACCGGTTTTATCGGATTCAAATTACGAACGCGAAAATACATACAGAAAAATAAAATCTATAAAAGCATGCTGTAATAGTTATCGGAACAAAAAAAATGAACGCTAATTAATTTACCTGCCATTGAGTTTCTGCTTCATGTACCGTTTCTTACGATTGAGTCGAGTTCTCGGCGGTGTCTGCCCATAAATATCGCACATTGCTTGAATCGAATCATCGAATTCGTTCGGACTACACGAACCTTTTTTACTAAAAAACAAATTGAAACGTACATTTAATTTTCAAATGCCGAAAATTAAAACTGTATCACAGAAAAATTCAAATGGCACAGAAAACAAGTGTCTTTGAAGCGTTAGAAAAATTATGTTCGTATCTTATAATAACGAAGGGCTTCGTAATTACCATAGAGAAACAAAGTCAACAGATAATGCGATAACACGTACGAAAAATATTTCGTAGTTTTGTTGAAACGTCTAACAATTTGAATATGTAATTTTGTAATTGAATTGATTTATTGATGTACGTACAGCTACATGTAATATAGATTTGTGCTCACAATATACAATATCCTAATTTTATTAAATGTAATTTAATTGTACACGGAAACGAATCGATAAATTCCGTTAACATATGCTTTTGTTTCATATATCTGCTTTCTGTTTTAATCGTAAATTATACATATAACAATACCATCATCTGATTACTCAGAGAAATTTAAGTACACGATCAAACGCATACTTATCATATGTTTAAAAAAACGGCACGCGTAGTATGGTTACTTTGTTTCGAACATACGTATCATATGATTACTCGATTCAATGCACGAATATGTCAAGTACGATCAAATTATATATTAGACGCAGCTATCTTACAACGTTGTGTATAACAGGTGTCGCAAGTATTAGAATAACGAGTATTATAAGCGAAATTATTTCTCAGGTGTCAAATAAATATCTTTACAAACAGAATCAACGATTACTTTTTTATGTAATATCTGGGATCGTTTTTAATTACATGTTGACACTTTGCCATGAATTAATGCCAAGGTATGATATTAACTGGGAATGAAATGTAGATAAATGTCGTTACTTCGAAAACGACACCCGTTTCGCGTGGATGACAAACGTATATTATGCATTATGTCTTGCTATTCATTGTTCGAATGTATCGGCAATTCACCTTTAAATATTAAAAATCAAACAAATGTTGAGTGACATGTAAACAAAACGTAGGCGACATCGTACTAATCGTGTATCTCGCCGGTGTTATTTTTGTATTACTTTGAGTCGTACGAACCATGCGATGCTCCAACAGCCCAAAAAACTTACCTAATATATCCAGTATCATCATCGGATGAACCTGAGAAAGGATTTTCTGTAGCATCGCTTTGTCTATCGTAACGCAACATTTTTTTGTACACAAAAGCATCACAGCCAAGACAACGCTGTCGATGTTCACTAAATAACTTGGCGCAAGTGCAATACACTTGCGTTGTTGCCATTTACAGTACAAACAGGTGTTTGGCAAGTGAAGCAATCACGCGGCAGCGCGGGTAATTTTGAAACGTCTGAAAGATACATTTGAGCAAGTACGTGCAACAAAAGAGTATAAAAATTGGTATCAAGTGTATAACAGATATAAATTACTCTAATTGTTATTATAATAACAAAAATATATATCTTTGAAGAGTTTTTTGCATCGTTAAATAATTCGGTCGCGTAGTCATCGAAAACAACTTTAAACATTCTAAGAGAATGTCTAAATTTGTTAGTTATCTTTAAAAAGATAGTTACTTTTTTGATAATTATATTAATCAAATATGTATTAATATTAATTATTACATTTTGATAACATTTAACTCTGTAGTATTACCATATTTTGGACTTAACAGTGCGAGGTGAAGTTACGAGACTTTTGATTCATTCGTAATTGTTAAATACGAATTTTTTACATTTAACTTAAACCAACGAATCTTATAACCTTACTGTTAAAAGACATGTATGTTGCTGAATAGTGCCCGAGACTGTACTTTAGCATGTTTATACTTCTCGGTTAATTTAGAGATAACATATAAGACAAAGTTTACTCTAAAATGTATAAATATTACTTATCATATTTAGCACGTTATTTCTTGTACATATTTTAGATAATACTTACTCTCAAAAACCCCATTTTATTTGTGGTGTAATGTAAAAAGAATTATTCAAGTAATATAAATCATATTTCAAAAAGTTATGACTTTCGGTTGTCCTAAAAAAAAAATAATTTTACTCAGATTTAAATATAAGAGAAAAAATCGTACAATCCAAAAAGAAATTATCTATGCTTTTTGTAAATTTTGAAGTGATTAAAATTATTTAAATTTTTCGGAGGATTAATCAGGATCTTAATAATGTATCTAACACATGTGATATGATTTTTTTTATTTAAACAATGTCTAACTCTTTCAGCAAAGTACAAGTGATTTTCATATATCCTCGCACCAACAAATAATATTGTTCTCAATAAAATACAATGTCTATACGTCTTTGTGGTCGTACCTTGTGTGTTTTGTCAATTATTCAATAATACTGTTACAAAGATTTTGACTCGATATAAAAATGGAACAATTAAAAAATAATTGTTAAGTTCAAAAAATACCGTCAAACATTGAAAATTATAAAAATTTGTTTAAGAAGTAGAAATTGATGCTTTCCTACATTACTTTTACACGCTTGGATATGTAACAAAGAAAAATTATAGTATCTGTGATACGTTGAACGCGATCCGCACAGTTAATTTTTCTTAATAACCTCATGAAGGTATATAATACCAATTTACATATACCATTTTTCAGGCCAAAAGTTTAATGAAACACTTTTACATATTTACAGTTATAATATACGAAAAAATGTTAAAAATAATTTTGTATTTGTTACCTTCACAAGGAACATAAATCATCTAGCAATCCACGTTAGGGCAATTCGCAGATTTTCTTGTATGTAAATAAACAAAGTATATGTATATTATAGTTTTGAATATAGATGTATTTAAGTACATTTCACACGCATATAGAAAAATTTTTTTCTTTACAATTGAAAACTTTTATAAATCTCGTAAATGAATTAAAAAAACCCCAACGTAGATGAGAAATATTTTATATCAGTTTTTGGAATGTCTTAGGAGTAACTTTTTCGCCAAGCGTTTAATAGGTAGAATATCCAGATAAGTTTTTATAAAAATGGTATTTGTTTGTCTGAATATTAGAGCGTGATGTATCATACGAAATATTTAGTTATTGCTATGCACATTCGATCGTGTTTTTTAAGAGTACAAATAGACGACTATAAAATCCTTTGCTTCAATTTTCATTTAATATTATTTCAATAATGATAACGCAACTAGATTGTAAATATTAATATTTATAATAATATAATATATAATAATAATAATAATATAATAATAATAATAATAATAATAATATAACACTACTAATTTGTAAATTGTAGTATTAAATATAATCAAAAAATATCTATTGTTATTTTTCCTGTACTTTTCCCTTCGTATTTACTGTAGCATATGATGATGATAATGCAATAAAGTATGAATTCCGATATAATGATCAGTTTTTAAACTTTTTCATCATCTTCCCTACTTCATTAATCCAAAAACTGTCATCTCACAATAACGCTCTTTGCTTGCATCCCGTCAAAAAATTGGCAGCATTTATAGGCCATTATATTTACTTTAAAAAAAGAATTGTTTTAAAATTTATAAGTGGCGTACCAGACAGCCACATATTATAGTTCTTCTAGCACTCGACCTTTCGTACGTATTATTATTTATTGTCACACTCTCTCTCACATTCACCCTTTCATGCTTTCAAGAATCTTGATACTTATTCCTTCTTATAGGAAATGCGCGATTACCTTATGTTGAAGGTATGCAATACAAAGAGGCGCGCGATATCCTTACATCTCTCTATACTATATTATTGATTATTAGTATCTAGTATTTCAATATATGTATATCAATAAAGGCCACGAGTGTGTTCAATATAAAATTACTAAACAGTAGTTGAAATTCGTTCATACTAAAATAGTATATATAATTTTGCAAACAGTTCGTATCTCGTGCTTACTTTGCTACATTTATTGTGAAGACGGATATCGTTGATTTCATGTTTCATAAATTAAGCGGCCGCTTGTACATTATCAACCTATTTTAGGCTAACATTTAGAGATTACATATAACTCACTAAAAAATAATGGTGACTGCTCCACACTGCTTTAAAATATTAATTCATCTATTGCTTGGATTATGTTCATTGCTGTAAATAGTAAAATGATAAGTCAGAATAAAACTGGAACTGATATGTATGTGTCGTAGATGTATAGCGACCGCTATTGACAAAAATAATCTTAATTCGCCAACAAAAGCAAGTGATGATGCAAATAATAATACAAAATATTTCTCGGGCAAATCCTTATCAAGGACGGACAACACGCGACATGATAAGGACCGCGACGAAAAGGTAATCGATGAAAAAAAAAAGTCACATGTATGGCGTTACGCTCAGTGACCAATAGTAATACTTCGAAAAAGAAAATACTGGCGCGCCGGTGCTCAGAATCTTGTATATAATGCTTGGACAAAAATAAAATAATATTCACAAATTATGTAACATGTTTTCTTGATATTTTAGCAAAAAAAGTCATCGTTGGAAAAAACAACATTAGCTAATAACCTAGCTAAAATAACGAAGTTATTATTAATTAACGGTAAATATTTTACAGCTAAAATAGCAAGAAAATCTACGCTTGTTATGAAAAAATATATAAACATTTTTCTTTGCGAAAAATTGCTTAACAGTGATCAACCTGGAAGCATACGTGGAAGACGGCACAAGTTGGTCGCTCGTCGCGTTCCTTCCCAATCATGAGAGCTTTTTACTTAGTTGTACCTCAGAATATAGAACCAATATCGAAAAATAATAATACGTATTATAAATTTTACATTGCTATAAATCGGAACTGACTTATACCTGGAAACATCTCAAAAAAAAAAAAAAAAAAAAAAAAAAAAATTAAAAAAAAA
>SMSQ01025890.1:59792-73550 GCA_019453375.1 Ctenoplectra terminalis | reverse complement strand
AAAAAAAAAAAAAAAAAAAAAAAAAAAAATATTACAAAACAATATGTTTGAACTTTTACAAACTGTGTTTGTATAGATCAATCAGAGAATCTGTACTGTGTTTGTATAGATCAATCAGAGAATCTGTACTCTCTTATATAGAATGAGTGACTACTGAGTTCTATGTGTACACGAAATTGGAAGAGAATTCAAAGGCAGGATGAGAAATGGGCAGGCAAATAGGTAAATGCATATATAATTTACATGTTCTCAAATTGATCAACACGGCGCTTAGTATTGCCTTTACGAATCTCACGAAGTGTTTTGTATTTATCACGACCTTGTTTGACATTTTCCCTGTGAATTTTATCCATAACAGTTTCTTTCGATTCATCGCGTGACTGCGCAAGATCTTGTTTCAGTGCCTAAAATATATAATTTTTTATGTGAATACATCCGTAATATACTTGTTTACATAAAAATAAAAACCAGTACCTTAAGCTGATCATGAAGACGTTCATTTCTCTCTGCCAAGGTGCGTCGCTCCTCAACAGGATCAATTATCGATTCATCAGTTGCAAGATCTTTAGTAACATCACCGTGAGAAACCTCATCTTCTCCTTCCTCTTCACCTTCTTCATTTTCCTCAACATGATGATGATGTGGTGTTGTACTAGCTTGATATGCTCGATCAGCTTCTTCTTGTCTTAATCTATATACACAAAATTATCAATTTAAAATGTGGATTCGAATAGTTTCTTTTTATACTTTAGAACGAATAGAACCGAATTACATACTTGGCAGCTTCAAATACTTCTTCCAGTCTCCTTGCTTCAGCGTCTTTCGCTACCACTTCAGACTGTATACGTTGTATTTCTTCTTGTTTAGCTCTTATTTCTTGTTCAAGTTTAGCACGCTCTGCCGCTTCCATCTCGTGTGAAAGTTCAAGTTTTTCCATCATAGCCGTGAGTTCCTTCACAAAATAACACGATGTGTAAAAATGTATCTGACAAAAAGATTACATTTTACATTAAATCATACATACTTTCTGGCGATCCTCTAATTCCTCCTTTGCAGCTTGTAATTGTCTAAGATGTTCTTCTAAACGTCGGATCATTTCTTGAGCTTCGTTCAATTCAGCTTGCCGCCTGTCCATCTCTTCTGCCATATTTCGAAGCCTTTCTTCATATTCTTGTTGTTTTCTCTCTGCGCGTTCTCTTGCAGCTATTTCTAGCTGTAGCTTTTCTCTTTGTTGTTGTTTTGCAATTTTTTCCTCTCTTGCTTGAGCCTTAAAATAATAAATATTATTTTTATAATTGCAGAGACAATTCATCATTTTCAACATGGTTAATCTTAATATTTAGAAACAGCAAAGAAATTAGATATAATAAAATTTTGAATAAATCACAATTACGAGAACAAAAGAGTACCTTCATCTGCTGTACATCAATTGTATCAGGTTTACGTCTGCGCATGTACAGTTCGTGATTACCCATACATAATGCTAAAATTCGCTTGTTAATCTTAACTCTAGTTGCAAAAAAGACAAAATCTGGTGCCTTCTTGTCGATTGGTTTAATTATGAATTTCTTTTCGTTGAATGAGATATTTCTTATCTCAGACCATGGGAAACCAATTTTTGGTGTCAATTTGTCATCTTTCTCGTATATATTCAAACCCAAAGCGTCAACACCTAGCCAAAGATCTGTACCTTTCTTATTACGAATTTCGAAGTAATTTACTCCGTACATCTCTAAATCCTGTGCAAAAATGGAAAAAAAAATGAATAAAATGTATCCATCGATAAAACAATGAATCGATAAGAAATAAATTGAAATCATTAGATTGTTACTTGAGCGATTTTCAGGTATTCCATCATAGCATCTTCACGTAGCATTCCACGATGCTCTTGCCACCAATTAGTGATCGAACTTTCCCATTCCTCTGTACTCATTTTGTGTTGATCCACGACTCGTTGCGGTAGTAAGCGGTCATTTATCAAAAAGCCAGCAGTGTGAGTGCCTTTTTGAAAATCTCCGTGTTTCGCTTGGACAGCGTAAGATGCTAACAATACAGATGTTTCCGGGGGACAGTAGATTTCATCCGTAAGGATAGCATTCTTTACCTAAATGTAGTCAACATATAACAATATTTTAATATCTATTTGTCATTTATGAAAATGGAATTCAAAAATATGTGCTAACAAATTCCAAATAATCAAATAAATCATAAATTTAATTCAAATCAAATATACAATTACATAAAATGATAGAGCTACAGCGTGTGAAAGAAATATGAAAAACTGCATCGCTTTCTGATCTCAATTAATCAAAGGCTCTACTTTTTTGAAGTTTCAAAATGTTTAGAATCTTGAGCAACAAACTAAATATAATATTTGAAATACGTTTTAAATAAAACCAATGTTTATGAATTAAAATTATTATTAACATATTGTTATCTCCACTATTTTTTTTTTTTTTGTAACATTAGTTTCGCTAAAATTTTAATTACGATAAATATTAATCTAAATTTAAGATAACATTTGAAAACGATCAAAAATTGAAGAATTGTTCCGTTTAAGAAACAAAACAGATTTACAAGAAAAAAATATGCTAAATGTGTAGTACAATACACGATTACGTTTCTAACGTATTACGTTGATCTAGTTCATGGATGATCTAAATGATAATATGCAGTTATGTACTCAACCATGTTTCGTTGTAATGCAATTCTACTAACAATTCTGAACAATAGAATCATTGAATCATTCGTGCTCTTTAAATTTCCTTTCTATAACAATTTTGTGAAAATACTTATATTATGATTACAATAGTAGATTCATACAAATGTATAATAACCAAAATTGATGTCAAAGTTAATACATTTGGTATACTTTTAAATTGTTAATTTTTCCAATATAAAAGCATTTAAGAATTAATGATGTTTTACTTATAAGTAGACCATTATAAGGAAAGTATATTGACCTGAACAGGTTCATTCAGTAACATGGATTAATCAAAATTGAAGATTTTGAAAGTAGAGAAATTGAAAGATCTAATAAAATTAGAAAAATCATATTGCAAATTTACATAAATCTAAACTTTATAGATAATATAAGTTGATAATGATGCAATACACATATACTGTAATATTTTATAAAAAAAAAATTAGAACACTTAAAATGTATAAAGCAATTAAATACAAATATTAATACATTTATAATATGTAGAACATCTCAAGAATGATCAATTTTAGGATAAATATACTTTAATACTTTTACATTGTAACCGAACTATTTCCACCGCGTTATATTTTTCTTGCAAACATATAATTATTGTAAACATTTTCGTTTATTACTTCATGTAATGGAAATGTTTGATGTGAGCACAGTTGGTGAGATACCTTGTAAATTCTCGCCCAATAACTTATTGTCATATATATCACTTTTCAAAAATATTTTTATAGAAACCATGAATTGTATAAAATAGGCAAACGAAGAACCATCGTACCTGGAGGTAAAAAAGGCGCAACGTAATATCTTGAATCAATTCCTCGGCAACGTCTTCTGGGTAGAACTTGGCACGAAACTTGAACTGCAGCGGAGTCTCCTTCTTGACTTCCTGGTTCATCACCTAAGACATTTGTGTATTGATTAACTACTCAGCCTGACCGAGGCGAATAGAAAAAAATTGAAAAATAAATAACAAACTAAATCACCACCCCATCATTTGAAACCGTGTAAAGTGTGTTTCTCATCTCTCGGGTAAAATTGATGGAACAGCGATATTTGCATGCAAAATAATAGGATGGGAAACTCTTGACATAATTCGATGATAAAAGGTAACGCGACGATGAAATGATCGATACGATTTTTTATCATATTACAGGAAAGCATTAAGTCACAATGATACGAGTCTGTCGAACGGACTCTTGATTTAGTCAAAGATAATCTTATTGATTATGATTTAAAATATACGTTTAATCTTTCTTCCTGATCTAACGATCTTGAGCGGTGAGAATACATGGTACGCGTGAAACCTTTATTGGATTTTCTTTTATTAATCGTTAAGAGATACGAAAGTGATAGACAAAGGTATAGATATTTTATTAATGGAAAATGGCTATATTACGATGACGTTTCGATCGATACGATTATCTGTAGTCCCATAGGTATGCGAATATCTTATCTCCGCATGGAAGGGAAAAACGTGGAGCAGGCATCAATTTATGCTTTTTAAATTATCGATTGTCATTATGGTATCAAAAGTTAATAGAAATTGGAGAACGTATAGAATTATTGTGTACGCGAAATTTCAATTATCCGTTCCCATCGAACTCGTTGATTGTAAAATTAGTTATCGGATTTGTTACACTTTTTAGCTGTAACTATATTGAGCACCATAAACGTATTACAACCTCGTTTTAACAAGAGACCATCCTTTCAATTAATGCAGTAATTATTTTGAAAATAAATTCTTATTTAACACTTGCTTTGTTAAATACAATTAAATACGGTAAATATAGAACAGATTCTGCAGAGTAAAACACTTTTAACGAGATTTCTAACAAAGACTTGCAAAGCAACAGATGTTATTTAATTAAAGTATATCATATTGCAATCTGTACGCGTTATTTCGTACCATCCAATTACACATGGAATGTTTTATTCGAATAAAATAAAATGAACGCTTTTACTATAAATTTAAGAAATAATAAAATAAAATAAAATAAAAAAAAAGTAAAACAATATTTTGAACGCTTGTTCAAACGATTCAACGATCATTAGTTATCGCAACAAGATGGGCTTAAAAGATATTATTAAACAATATATTTCAATACATATAAAAGTAAAAATATAGAAAATTTATTATTTACCGCCATCATTAAATAATCACACCTTTCATTAATAATTTAGTCGATGGAATGGAATTGTATAATCGATCGAAAATGATCTTGTTAACAATGTTATCAAAAATCGTAAAACTGTATTATGAATATTTAATTAATTAACACTTATACCGATTACAGATCTCAGTTACATAACTGGTATATTATACTTAACAAATTCAATTTATGATTCGAAACCAAAGATTTCAGAAGACTATTTCAAAGTAATAAACATTCTAAGATGCGAAGAACAAGTTTCGCAATAATAGTACAAGATTATTGAGACTGTACACTTTCTCAAACTTTTACTTCAAATACATTTACTTTCACATTTTACCAAAAGTGTTTATTGCTTGGCACGTGTTCGTAGAACTCGTTAATGCAAAACGACTAAGATTGTCTGAAGTTACATAAAAACGTTCGAAGAGAGATTTAAATGAAACTGTTCTACTTTAGAGTTATCCTCTAATAAGTGGTATGAAATGTTCATTGCTTAACTGGCAAAATGGAATCAATTGACTCCAGTAAAAACAATAAGTGAAACACATAAATCTATGCTAGTGTTGATGTTATATTAATTTATGATAGAACTGTAGGTTTTAAAATCATTGCAAGAAAAATTATAAGTCATCGTTAAATTCAATATATCGCTTAGCAAAAAATTTAACATCTTCAACGATAAATTAAAAACTAGACAAATTGTGCAACAAAATTTAAACGTCAAATAAAATTTTTAATCCAACAATATAATTCGATAATACGTAATTTTTGAGTGCAAGAAAAATTGAATAAAAAATATACATTTTATTCGAAACACGTAATGTATGATTCATATTGAACTAGAATCGTTCAAGAAATGTAGTATCTTTAATATCTATAAAGATTAAAAAAAAAAAAAAAAAAATCTCAATAACGTTGTCAATATGTGTCACATTGATTTTTACAATTGGAATTTTTTCTCAGAAATACATCTTTACTTTTCAATTTCTAAAGAAACAACTCATTTTTTGTATCTTTTTTTCCTTTTCAATCAATATACTTAACATAAAATATCTTAAAAAATAATCTGATCTAAAAATTTGTTAAGTAAATCAATCGTTCGATTATATAACTTCAATGTAAAGCTACTCAAATATCGTAGGTATTGAAGAAATTTTATATTTATCTAAATTTTATTTGCTTTTATTTATCCAAATTTTGTTTGCTTATTAATGAAACAATTATAATTGATTATCGGTTTTTACTTTAATCTGAAACCTAGAAACTAATGGTTTCCATAAATAGCTCGGCTGATGTCAGCATAACAGTATATTAATAAAATATAATAGTACAATGATAACTAAATAAAATAAAAGTTTTTAAATATAAAATCTCTACCAGAAATATCAAAATATTCATTGAAACATCACAAAATTCTGTTTCAATAAAGTACATAATACCAGTTAACCATTAACCCTGAAATCAGTAATACATTTCGTATATACAATTTTTTTGTTATCATAAAATATTATATAATAAAATTATCCAACGTTAAATTTTATATTTTTAAATTAATACAGTTTCAACTATTTTATTCCATCATCCAGAGTTCATAATGAATATACAATTACTCGCAAAATTGAGCGTACACTTATGTTGGTAATGAAAATCGGCAAGAAAATGAATAAAAACAGATATTTTAGTACAATAATACAATTTCATATAAAATCGAAAATATTACAACGTACTTTAACAAACAAAAGGGACTTTGAAGCAAAGTTACGCAAAGATTGGAAAAATATTTCGCCATCTCTCGTCGAAAAATTAATTCTATCTACGCCGCGACATTTGCAGGCAGTAATGGACAATAAAGGTTTCGCAACGAAATACTAATACGTTACATTAAATCCTATACGTACAATATAATGTCATAAATATCCAAGTGTACGCTCAAATTTGTGTTACTGAAATAGTGATATTTTTATATTTTCAGATACATATAATCAAATAGTTAATGTTTGTCAAAAACTCTTTTTTATCAATTGTTATCTAAACTATTCGAATAAATATATCACGTTACTATACTAAAATATGGATATTTTCATTCATTTTCACGCCGATTTTCATTGCAAATATAAGCGTACGCTCAATTTTGTGAGTAACTGTGTATATAAAACAATGAATACTTCTATGCGAATGTGAGTTGCATACAAGAGCTAATTTTAATCACCACGATAAATTCATGTTACTAAATGAGAAATCATTATTCAGGCTCGTGCAAAGCGAGTTCACGGACGTGGTCTCCAGTCATGTTCAATTCTCGTAACACACACCCTCGAGCGTTGCGAATGCGGAACCGCATCCGCCAGGTAGTCCACGCACGGAAGTGTCAATCGGATCTCTGGACACGGTCTCCTTGACCGCAGCTGACATCGCGGTTTAATGCCGGTAGCACGACTTTTCATAATTATTATTGATACCTCTGCATTGTTGCATAATTTCATGGACAGGAACCAAGACCTCGCGATTAAAAAAAAAAACAAAAAAAAAAAGAAACAAAATAGTGGACACTGGCATGTGTATGGAGGCTACAGTTATAAGAAGCGTGCGAACTTTTACGGATCATGTTGACGGACATATAACATACTCTTAATTCGTTAAGTCAGAAATGAGACGTGTCCCGCTAAATAGTAGGTGAAAATTGAGTTTGATTAAATGTTTTGGTTGACGGTGTTCTACACACTACTGTACAGTATTGTGCAAAAGTTATAGACCACCTTCCAAAAGATTTGATTATTTTACAAATTAATTTAAAGATAGCTATCGTTATTTGAATTTTTTCACTAATTTCTAAGAAATATTTAATTAAAAAACTACTAATTATACGAAGAAATACTGATTCATTCAGAATAATCAATATTTTACATAACTTCCTCTTTCTTTATCCACAACGACGATATTTCTTTTCGAAAAACTATTGAATAATTTTCTAATAAATTCCTTTAACATTTTCCGCCGTTCCGTTTTCAGGAATTCAAAAAGTTTATTTCCTTTTTTGACTTGTTTTCTTTTGTGCTCGTTTTAAATAACTCGATACGCGTTCTGTAATACAGTAGACTCCCTCTTATTCGGCCCCGCTTTAATCAGCCAATAATTGACGTAAAAGATCAATGGAGCAATAAAAAATGATATTTCTATGTGTAGGTAAATGCTCAATATACATCATTTCTTTATGCCATTGCATGATATCAATAATGTTATATTACACCTAAATTTTATATCTAAATAATTAAATATTATACACACATATATGTATTTTTTTTATTTTACTTGCAACCAACAAATGATATTGTCGAATTAATCGGCCATTCGTTTATTCGGATAGAAGTCCTATTTCGTATTGTCCGGTTAAGAAGAAATCTACTGTATTTTGATCAGGAATCTATTTGCTTCAAAATTTTTAAAAATCTGTGAACCAGATAAAATCATAAATGATCAATATAACGAAGGCAATACTTAACCTTTTGCCTTCTTGTTATTTCAACAGCTACACACGTTAGTGATAGCTATTCACTACTTTAATAGCGTGTCAAACAAAAAGCATTGAAATAATGTACATAACGTCCATTTGATAATTCTGAATCTTATAAACGGAAACTGCAATTAAAATTAAAATTGAACTTTATTATAAACACAGCGTGTCTTTATTCCATTTAGACCACAATCTGCACCACGAGCGTGACTCGTGATAGTAAAGCAAAGGGTTAAAAATTTATTTCCACGTAATATCATTTACGTGTGCTTCCTGAAAGTACGTTTAATCGCCAGTGCAAGACTAGTAACAGAGGTGGTTTAAAACTTTTGCACAGTATCGTAGATGTTTTTATTACGATTGACGATATTATGCGAGCTGTGCTTTTTTCTTTACCGTTAGAAACAATCAACGTTCCAACATCAAATTTTCTTTCGTTATTAGTTTTAATTATGTTTACCGAGGTTAACCCTTAAATGCATTTCATTTCGATAATGCAACCATTTAATCATCTGCAGATTTACCGTTGCTCTTGAATATACAAGATGCGATCATGGTAATGTTGATTTGCCACATTAACCAACTACTTGTTGCTGATTTCATAACGTCGACTATACATAGGATATTAGAGTGACTCATTCTAATAAATCGACACGAATATCTTTGAAAGAACATCCATACTCTTTTTGAAATGTTACATTTTTGTTGGGACTATTTTTTAATTTTTTATCCCTCATTCGTGCATAAAACTATTTCTTAACACATCTTAAGCGGGAAACGACTTAACTCGTTTTGTGTATATTGTTATTAAAGCGCAGTAGATGACAAAACTCGTTTTTTACGAATTATCGGTGGGTTTTTTGATAACAAAGTAATTTTTTACAATAACTTGACTTTTGTTATAGTAAATTCCTAAAAACGGGCCACGATAGAAAAGAATGTGAAATGATGAAGAATTGTTTAAATTTTTTATTTTTTTTTCATTTTCGATTTTTAAGAAAGTATTTTTATTTTTATAAAGTGAATAAAGAAATTAATTTTTAAGAAGAAACTGAAAATTTTATTAAAAAATAACCTATAGTTCAAAAGTTATAGCTATTTTATACGGAAGTATAAAAAAATCGCTCGCTATATGTTGTGAGTTTGGCGAGAAAATACCCGCTTAAGATGTGTTCATATTATAATCTAACATTTCATATTACCCAAAAAGTTCACTGACAAAATAATATTGACGCTAGTGGAAATTTTCAAATGCTCTAAATACTTTCCTCAAAATCTTTTAGGTTTTATTTCTATTAAATATCTTATATCATTTCTGAAATATTAATAAACTAGCACTGAGTGTACTTAGAAACTCTATCGCAAATACTTTCAATTTATTTCACGAGGAACATAAAATTTTCGATTTTTTCACTATCTTACCGAATTTTTAAAAATTTCCAAACAAAAGTAAATCAGTGTATTGCAGTTTTTTCTTCGAATCACAGTACTGATAACTCGTGTATCATATGCATTAGGTTGTTGCATATGAAGTGTCCAATTTTATGTCATTGTATAATTAAAAATAATATAAAACTCGAAGTTAGCTCGACTAAACATGATTGATAAATGGTGAATTATTTTAAAATAAAATGACAAACAGTGAAACAAAGCGAACAATGAATAGAAGTATAATTCGAGTGCTCTTCTCGTATGAATTTGAACTACAGCACAATGCAATGGAAGTTTCTCGTAATATTAAGACTGTTTTTGAAAAAGCCGTAGTTTTTAAACGAACAATTCGACATTGGTTCGAGAAATTTCACACTAAAGATATAAACCTTGAAAATTGTACCTTGTGGTCGTCCTAAAAAAAGTGATTAATAATGACGAACTAAAAAGTATGATTGAATCTCATACTCGTTAAGGAGTACGATATATTGCACACAAATTAAAGATGCTACCAATTTATAAACGATATTTCTTTGAACTTTTAATGCGCGCTACATGTAGAATAATAAATATGTAATTAAATCTGCATATGCAGATAATTAAATGTGCAACTCGTGCTTCTTCGTTATCGAGTTGCTACAATGTATATGTATATTATATTTTATACTAACGATGAGATATGCATTCAAAGGTTAACGAAGGTCGTCGTTTATCTTTATCGAAATTAAATAAAATTAATAGAATGAATAAAACAAATTTAACAGTATATGTATATTTAACATAATTTTTTTTCAAACGAATAGAAAATTAATGTTTGCTAGCTATAATCATCAATTTTGCATTTAGCAATAAACTTTACTATTAAAATAAGTGCGTGATAAAAATAAAGCAGTAATTGCAGTGTTTGATCTGATTACGAGGTTTCTGTGAGGCGCCGAGATATCGATCCTCGATTGTTACTAATTATTGCTATGTAATACACTGAACATTACCAGCGTGTTTCGATCAACGATCGATTTTGTTAGTTTATGAGATCACAAGAAACATCAACGATGAATTTTTCTTCACTGAAGGAGAAGCACTATTTCACTCATTACGTATTAATTTTGCAACACAATATACGAAAACAGTTTTCCGCGTGTCAAATAAAAGTAATTACAATTTTAATTGGTTAAAACAGTTGTACGATTCAATTCAGTTCACACAGTAAAACAAATGGAACCAATTTATTGGGTTTTCATTGACATTAAACTATTTCTCCAAAACACTAACAAGTTAAATTTATTATTGAATAAGACAGGAATAGTCTGATCGAATGGTATGTTATAATTTAGTTCGAGGATTTTAATCTAGACGCTAGGGCAATTATCTCTCAATTCACATTTACGGGTTAAAAAATATTAACTACAGTCTTACGTGCCAGAATTTTCGAAGGCCGCACGGAACCACCTGCAATTATTTGCCAATATTGTCACATACTACTCTTATCTTGCAGTTTTACTTATGTCGAAAATGAGACTGATCGTGGACAGTTTAAGACACGTTAAGCATCATTGAAAGAACAAAACATTGTCAATTTGTTGTAAAATTCTTGACAATGTGTATCGCGCTGGATGAATAATTTACAATGACGTTAGAATATATATATTTTCAAAAATGAAAATTTAACCGATGCGTCGTTAATATAACTATCCCGAATCAATTCATTCTCGACAAACTATTGCCATTAAAAACTATTAAATGCTCGCTCTAACTGATAAATCAAAATTGATAAAAAGAAAAGAAATCTTAAGTCAATGATTTTGGGAAGCCGTTATTATTGATACACGATAAAAAAACATTAATTGTCAACCGCGCGAATTACATTTGGTTTGATATTTTTTAAAAGATACTTAAAAAAGATTTTTAAGAATTCTACGTTATAAGAATAATTTCCGCATTATTTGAGAATAAAACTCGTATTTTTCTAACAAGGAATGTTACAGAATTGACACACGTCGATTTTAATGAAATTTTGATATGATGTAGATCTCGAAAAAAAATATTGGATACGTGTTTTTTTATATCGACCATCGTTCACTTTAAAGAGGTAATAATATCAGCCCTCAAATTAGGGGGTGAAAAATCTATTTGTCGGTATATCTCGAAAACTATCGGGGATAGAAAGAAAATTTAAACGGTATGTCTATTCTTTAATGCTGAATCTAGCTATGTAATAAGTTTTTAAAAAAATTAACTTGTTTAAAGACTTTTAAACTCTACTTTGAGGGCTGATATCGTCTCTTCAAACCGAACGATGACCGATATAAAAAAAAATACGCCTGTAATATTTTTTCGAGACTTATATCGTATAAAAATTTCATTAACACGTTGAGCGCCACGCGTATTTCTAAGACAATCCCGTTGAGGCCACGAGCGCCGCTTATACGCACTGGTATTGAAGGGCCGGTGTTTCCGATCCCATTAATACTGTAATAATACCAAATTAAGTAAATTTTAAATAAATTTTGTGTAATTCCGCAAAATAGTGTAAAATTTTATAGTTCTCATGTTACACGCCGTCAGCCACCGATGGTTGACGCGACCTAAACAGAAAATCTAGTGTCAGCCACCGATGGCTGACGCGGCCTAAACGGAAAGTCTAGTGTCAGCCACCGATGGCTGACGTGGCGCTCAACGTGTTAAACTCGGCGTGTATCAACTCCGTAACATTCCTCGTAAGTTTATTATGGAACAAACTTTTATAGGAGGAAGAATTAAAGTGTAGTGTTACTTATTACAAACGGTGCAGCGAAGAATAGAATATCTCTTCGAACGGTAAGCAGCGTGTTAACTGCTATATCCGAAGTGAGTTCAAGCAAGGCAAAAAACATCTTGCTGCTAAGGTGTGATGAATACTATTTAGTGATGAATTACCGATAGATGAGCAAAGTCTAGCAAACGCTTCATAAATAATGTGTCTTCTTTCGTTCTAGCCTTGTAAATTACTCGAACCATTTAAATGTAAATTCGAAAGCGTTTAACTTTTAATTTGAAACAAGCCGCACATCGGTACGTGAAGTAGTTATACGATCTGCTTCGAATAAATTGTCTCAAGGTATGTTTGCCGAAACGTGTTCCAGTCTGAATCGAAATACACCATTGTACGATAGACATTAGAAGCGTGCTCCAAGGACATCGATAAATCGTACTAGTCACGATTTGAAAACGTTATGCGGTAGTACCGTGAAATTATAACAGAAGTACTTGTAAGCAAACCAATTACATTGTCCAACAACGAATTGATGTCCCGATTCTCATTATGAGTCTTTTTATAATGTTTTACGCCCTGATTACGAATCAGCAAAACCGTTTTCCTCCTAAACACACAATCTTTGAAAAATTTGATTTTGAAAAAAAAAATCATGTTTTTCGAATTTATACAAATTTTGTGGTGTAAGCGTAAAAGATATTCGATTGTTGTTTATATCAGAAGATTCTGTAAACTTCCTGGATACGTTGATGTAAATTTTTTAAAGAAACGAAGTTTTTGTACCGTCCTAATAGAAATTCTTTATATGCAAAATTGGAATTTCAACATCGACCTGAAGAATTGAACTTATTCATCGGTTCGTCAGAAAAAAAAGTTTGAAAACGGTAATGGTTCATATTGAAAATATTTATCATTGAATTCCCACTGCATACGATGTGAAATTAATCCTGTTACGGTTCTCGAGCCTTTTTCTACACGATCACGTTTCAGCTTTCTTCAAAAATTTTATAATTTTTAAACGACCAAAAAATAGCTGTTATTTAATATTTATAATTCCTTGTTTTAATGTTGCTTTAAAGATTTGCTTTTCTAAAAATTAAAAAAAATGTTTGTATTCATAAAGATTTGAATAAACGTTGAAAACCGTAGCAGAATTAAAAGGATCGTATGATATTTTTAAAATGCTCTTTAAAAAAAT
>SMSQ01025890.1:7307-59782 GCA_019453375.1 Ctenoplectra terminalis | reverse complement strand
TTCCTTCTGTAACGCGACCAGTGAATTTGGTAAGTTATATTGCGCCCTTTTCGCACTGTATTTAGAGCAGGTAACCAAGATGTGATCGACAGAATTCTGTATTCCTCGGATATCACAGTTTTTTGGTTCGATTTTGGCAATGAGGTAGAAGTGTGTCCATTTGGTGTGACCTATTCTTATTCGTGTTAATTTTACTTGATCTTTCCTGTTTAGCAGCCAGGTCAGATTTGCATTTTCTATATTGTTACGGATTTTATGTAATTTAGTATTGTTTATCAAATATTATTAGAAAATGCAAAAATAAAAAAAAATAAAAATGGTGCCTTTTAAAATGATAAAGTTAGTCACCAATTTTTTAGACGTCTTTTTAAAGGACAGGTATAAAATATGGACTCAAATTTTTGAACCAATGCAACTGTCTTTAAGAAATTATGATCATCATCGGTATTTGTCCGATTTAACAAGAAGAACCAGTCTTCTTCTTATTTACATAACAGTCTCTTCCATTCATTTCTGGGATAACAGTATATCTTAACAGAATTTTAAAACTTATACAAATTCCTTGTATCTTCGTTTAATATTCCCTTCTTGCCTTCTTTTCATCTTTAAGTCAAAAGTTGAAGATGAATAACAAAGATCTACATTTACGTCAGTGTTTCTCAAACTTTATTATAAAGAAATTACCTTAACTTAAAAGTTTATTATCATTTACATCCTTAACTGAAATTCATTTAAATTTTACATTTACACTTTAATTTATTTCATTTTTCAATTTATCTATCATCATTTCTAACAAAATATTATAGTATTTAAAATTACTTACTCAAAACACAGTTTTAATATATTTATAAAAAAAAAAAAAAAAAAAAAATTCGATTAATACGGAGCGTTAAACAAAATTTCTTGAACAAGTTATTTTTTTTTTTTTTTAATTTTTAAAGTATTGATTGCTTCGGATAACGTGCTATTAAAAAAAAAAAAATAGTATCGCTTTATTCTTTCGATTTTCTTTTACAAAATATATACTTCAGATAGATCAAATAACTTCACAAATAACTTTAAATTAAAAAAACTTGAAACGTAGTTTGCGTTTAACATAGTTCGAATCAATCGCAATGAAGTTTCAATATCGCTAAAACCTATTTTTTCTTTCAATATCGTTTCTACAGATTATACTACTTTATAAAAAATGCATATCTAATAAATAAACAAACTCTAGAAAAATAGTATTTTCTATTACTTCTCTATTATTTCCACAATTCCACAAATACTATTTTTAAATGTACTGCAAAAATTAAAAAATAATTATTACTTCCATATAAAGTGATGTTCATCTTTACCGAAGAAATAACGCTTAAACCGTAACGGTATCTTCATCATCGCATTCCCTAGTTAAACGGTCTATCATCAAAGAAGTTTGAGAAACGCTGACCTATTTGCCTTTCCTACCGTCTCTCTTCATTCGAACCCTTGTTTCATTTTCACACCAAAGAATCTCGGAACGTGAGAAAACCAAGTTCCTCTTCCCGTCGCTTACCAGGTCATCTTCAAACTCGTCGTCGTCCGTGTCAGAGTCCGAGCGACCTCTCAGCTTTCGAACTTTCTTTTTCACCTCTTTCTTCACCACCCTCGTTATCGCGTTTTCCGGCTGCGTGCAATCGTTCACCAGTCGTTAAAGGAAAAGTCTACCGAACCCAGCCGGACATCGACTAGCTTGCTCCTTACTGGGACAACATCTAGCGGTTCGAGAAGTCAGCGACACATTTATCGTTGAGCCTTTTTGATATCCAACAGTGAATTTGCCAGAAATACATTCAACTGATACGATCCGTCTTTCTTTTCTTTTTTTAGAGCGATATAAATCAAATTTTGAAACACACGAGTTAACTCGTAATTGATAAAAGGTGAAATTGAAAAAAACCTACGGAACTTTTAAAAAGTCTAATTTATTTCGATATTTTCTTAAAAATAAAATCTGATACTGTTTATATTAATATACGTATTACAAGATTTCAATCCTCTTTTTTAAACCTAAAAATTGAATACTCAAATAAGAAGCAATTGCGATATGACAGACTACATCTTATCAGTTAAGAGTTAAAACTAGTTTCATTTATATATAGAAGTCTTCTTCTTATAATTATGTCAATACGGTACAATAGCTTGATGAATTAGTCGCAAAAAGTTTGAAAAAACTACCGGCGATTAACCTGTTAACTGTGTAATTTTTTTTAATTAATTGAAAAATTGTGCAATTTTTTAAGCAGAAACTTCTTTATAAACAGAAATAAAAATTACTAAAACAGAACTAATTTTAGTTACGACTATTTTAATTCTTACAAATGTAAATATGATATAATGTGTTTGTAACACATATGTAACGACACATTATAAAGCAAAGAATTGCTAAGAAAATTAATTGTTGTCAAAAATATCATTAATTCGCGTGACGAATTAACTGGTCTTTCCCATTTAAAAGGTTAAAGTATACTTATCTGTACAAAGAAACCAAAATAATAGGTACTTGAAAAAAATATATGATGCATGGGAAAAATAAATCTTTCCATAATATTCTTTACAGAAAATCACATCAAAATATGCACTGTTATAAATTTATAAAGTTTATGACATTTTGACTGATTGATAAATCTAATACTAAATAAAATTACATAATTTCTTGCTGTTAACTAATTTTGTAAAAATTATAAATACTAATTTTAATAAAGTAATGCTGTTAACTTATCTATTTGCAACGATACTGGAATATGTAACGTATTGAAAATCAATGATTTATTCGTAAATCTTATTATGGGATAAAATTGTAATCGAATAAATTTTCTACTTGTATACTGTTGCAAAAAAATTCACACAGTAGACATGGATCCAATTAAAAATTTCAGCAGAAATGATTCGCTTTCGAATTAATTTATCATTTACTATACACTTATACTCTTTTAAACTGAAAGAACCGAAATATGAGATATCTCGTGTTCGAGTCCCAATGTGTTTATTCTGATTCATTTTTTATATCAATTTGACATATTTTTCTCGCACATGTATGACAGTATGACGCATCGCTTTATTATTTGTAAAGAATGTGAACAATTTTATGTCTGAATGCACATAAATTTCTTTTTCCTTTTATTTTCAGTAAAATAACTTGTAAATCAATTTTTCCCTTCATTTTATTGATTTTTTATGATTGTACCAATTTAACACAACAGGACAAATTAAATTGAGAACATTCATTGTCGAAGAATAACAATCGTGCCCAATACTTGATATTTTGATCTTCTTTTACAGTTATATTGCTGGATCAGTGAATCGAAGAATAACTTTGTTCGCTTAACCTGTTAAATGGGTCATTTTCTGTGTCGGAAGCTTTTCACGCATAAAAACAAAAACTAATGAAAAAGAATTCATTTTAGTACTGTCGATTTTAATTCTTTAAATGTAGCTATCATATAATGTGTTTCTAAATGAAACGACGTACTAACACATTAAACGCCACGCCAATTATGTTCGACTTTCCGTTAGGCTGTGTGCTGTGATACTAATTCAAAAACATTTGGTCGCAAAATAGTTAAGAATTTAAGAAGAAAATTGTAAAGACCTGCAAAGGAAAGTCGTAACTTTGTTCAATGTGATTTAATAGAATCCATTAATAAATTATAAGGTATTACTTTTTGAAATTACTAAATAGATACTGTTAGTCCTCAAAAAACAACGACGCAGAGACCGATGTGACGCTTAACGTGTTAAAAAGCAAAAAATCGTTGACGAAATCAATTTTTATGCCCAAAATATCTATAATCCTTGTAACGAATTAACTCGTATAGTTCTCAGTTAACAGGTCACCGAAAATTTCACCTCTGCTGACTATGATAAATGCGCTGACCCATAAAACGAAAAACAAATTAACTAGACACAATTTTGTTGACCTTGCTATAGCCTTTGGATCATTTTTTACCCAATCGAGTTTCTCTTTTGCTAAGAAAATTTCTTAATTTTGAAAAAAGTATAATTGTTAATATGCAAATTTTCTTGTTTCAATTTCATACTAAAGACACGTTTTTCTTAAAAATAGGAGCTTTCTTTGTGACACGAACATGCAATTTGATTGAAAAGAATGTGAACACTATTACAAGCTTAGAAAACGAAATAAGAAACCAATTTTATAACGAATCACTTAACTTTGGGTAATTGTAATTCTCTTATGAAAGTTTTTTGTTGGATAATGTTTTGTTTAGATATTTGGTTATTGAAAATGTTTGGACATATAATCCCACAGCATGATTTATTATTATATGACTAGGAAATAAAATTGACCAAGTCCATATTTTTTTTTAAATAAAAATTTAGTCCGTAGTAAATGTAAGTTACCTTTGAGTAGTAATATTGTCTAAGTCTCATTTATAACCTAATTCTTAATACAAACCGATGTAAATTTTATTTATATTACGCACAAACATTTTTAAAGGTAACGGTGTAATATGAATGGAATACTGTTTAATTGTTTTTGCAATAATAGTTTAATAAGAAATCATATAGAGAAAAACTTATGTATTTTGCAGTAACTTTCAATTATTATTTTTTGATTTATTGTAACAGATTATACTTTAAATTTTCATTTACTGAAAGTTAGAAAATATGGACTTAGTCAATTTCGTCAACAAACCAACGATATGTTCTATTTCAAATTACTCAATTATACCCTAGGTGAAATATTGATTGTTATAATTATATGCTTATAAAATATTTGGTAATCTTAAATATAGTAAAATAAATTCAAAAAAAAAAAATTACTTTTAGTGTCGTATATTCTGTATATGTATTTATAAACGTAGCAAATTTAATTGGATATTTCTGGCATTTCTTATAAATCAGTGCTGGATATTAGAAAGGTCATATTTAAATAATCTTGCTTACGAGAAATATGGTTGTTTTTAATAATATCTATCTGGGAAAGTAATGACATAAAATTCGCCATTCATTGTGTAGGAAAGCGCTTAACACCCAAAGGACCGGTTACAAGTTTTCTCTTGCAGAGCCTACGTGAACAAAACTGATCCCGATTTCTCATTTTCATTGTTCGTTGCATGAAATTAGCTGTACTAATGATATTTAATACATGCTATAAAATTTCAAGAAATTATACTGCAAAAGTCACTTTATGAACAAGTTATCTCACTTAGTACTAAAATAATAAATGAACCAAGCTGGTTTCAAAAATCATGAGCAAAATATGAGAGTCTTAGAATATCAAGACTTTTAAATAATACAGCTCAAGCAATAAATTATAAAGTGCTAAATTCATTCGATTAGATAACGATTTGTTCATCGCTATTATAAAAAAGTAACGAAATAAAGTAAGAACCGCAATTCACAATTGTACTAATTTAACTGACTATTGAAATTATATTTAAAAAAAAAAGAAAAAAAAAACAAAGAAATGTTCATTCCATATTTTTAAGATGTACAAAATTATGCTTTGTAAATACGTATCTAAATTGTTTTTCTTATCAAATTATAAGTATCTGTAACCAATAAATGGTTAAAAGACTTCGATGTGTACACACCATTATAAATGAATTCTACGAATACGTTGATTAATATTGGAAAATAAAGATTAAAATAAAGCGTAAAATTGCATCAAAGATAGTATCAAATTAACTACCTACAATTTCTTGACATTTATATATAAAAGATGATCTCACTATTATTATACTCAACTTTACTTCGGTAAAAATAAGCCATTTTTTGAACATACATTCATAAAAACGTTTTTACTCGTTTTTACAATCTGTATTAGTAAACTAAATTTATATTTACAATCTTAAAACATCTGGTTAAAATTCTTAAGAAAACTTTCTTGTAATATTACGCTTTGAAACATTACAAAATCGATTTAAACATTTAAAAGTTGATGTACCTTCGAGAAACTTAACGGTCACCACTATTAGAGATAAAAGAAACTATGTTCGATCCTTGGGGTGTTAAAAATATTTAATCAATTCAATTTTTGCAATCCAAAAAATCTCGAACAATTAATTTTATATTCACTGCAATTAATTGTTAAAGAAGAACAATTTAATGACAATAAAATAAAATTAACGCTTATTTATGTATTTAAATATATCCTAAACCATATTTTCCAAGTAAAAAAATGTATCGCTTCTTCCCTTTCCTATGTGATCAAAGTGATAAAGTAATACAATCTATTATACTACGTTTTCTATGGAATATCAATACAATTTTACTTCCATTCTATTTATTGTTTATATTAATGCACGTACTACGATCGAAATACTTATTGTTATCTGTAGTTGTAGATAACATAATTACGTTATCTAATCTCTACTTCTGTTACGAAAATGGAAAAATAAATAAAAGGTCAAAGTATTTTCTACATTAACCTCTATTATAATTAATATCCCTAATTATAGCAATAATTCATAATCTCTTTGATTAAACGTATCGGTCTATGCGTACAAAAAATTAGACATACTTTTAAAATGCTACATTTTATGACCTAGTTTATAATTTAAATGTACTCATATAATCAAGTAATTACATAATAATTGAAATTAGAAAGTTACGGTTGAATGTTTGATATCTTTCTATTCACGCTTGAAAGTAATACGAGATTTAGAAATAGTGCATATATTATATCGTTAAAAGATTATTAATATAATTAGTATGTAACGTACATATTCGTTCTTTGATCGTATGAAAAATAATTTAGTTTTATATAACAAGTGTTGTACAAGCGTTAAACCATTAACAACTATTAATATACTCAAATTTATCCTTGATAGAACAGTAACATAAAAACACCGTTCTTTCCAAGAAAACAGAAGACGGATGCGATTACGTATAATTATATCCAATCTAGTATGTAAAGCGTACAAAAAAAGATTTGCAATAAAAAATACCCAGGAGCATCTTAGAAACCGCAATATATAATTTCGTGTAAGAGGAACACATTCCGGGAAGATCATTATCCATTCCGTTTCTATAATGTAGTTAAGTCGAATTTCACCTGACGACCACATGTCGTTTAGATTTATTCCTCGTTTTCCCGCCGGAAAAAATGTCTATGTGCCTTGTTCTAGGAACGAGAACAAAAGCGGAAAAAACGGCAATCAGAAGCGCCGTGGCATCCTAAAATTGGTCACGTTTAATCAGTTCACAGAAATGTTGAAACCCATAAAAGAAAAGACGACAGAAAGACAATAAAAGTATATGCGAACGCGACTGTGTCAAGGTGAAGGCGCGTCTACGACATCAACCGCTCGGTGAAAGCAAATGGAACATCCACTTGATCGTAACTGTACTTCGAATCACGCATCGGATGCTAAACTTAGTTTTAAAAAATATCGCATCTAGAATGTTACATAAAGATACTTTTCAAACAAATTATTAAAACGATCATTTTTCACGGTTGTTTCCTTTACTATGTTTCACACTTTAATTTATAAATAAATTATATAAAAAATTTTATATTTGTAAACTGAAGTTTATCAGTTATTTTTAATTTAATTTTACGAACGAGCATATATGCGTCATTTTTTATAAAAATTCTAAAATGAAGTGTAAGAAAAGTGATATTTTCAAATACTTACCAAAAAGGTAACACTTATCGTTAATTCTATTATTTCAATTTATTACCTCAATTTAGGAGAAAATTATGTAAATAATATGAACAATTCAATTGATTTCAAATTTGATAGGTATAAACAATTTAAATGCAGTAATTAGCAATTTATAGTTTCGTTCGAACTACTAAAGAGCCAGGTTGAAAAAAAAAATTACTTTTACACAGTACTTAAATCTTATGAACAAATATAATGTAAAGTTTGTAAAATATTATTTAGAGAAAGAAACAATTCTCTAAGCAAAAACGATATTGTGGTAAGTAGAAATATTTTTTTGTGACAAATAAAATGTCGGTTGAATAATGCTATAAGATAAATATGAAGCGTAAAATTGAACGTGTGGCCGAACATAGCGAACCTACGAAAGTCGATGACATCAGCATCCGCCGTCACATCTCTCCGTAGGTCACTTTTTTATCGAGTTGACGTAAACGTCTGAATTCAATCGGTATCAGTCACACGTTGTTTCAGCGAATGTAAACATTTATTACATATCATAGACAAATATTTAAAAATTTTTGTCGATTCGAAAAAACGTATTCCGTAGGAATTTTTATTACATTACGTTAGGAACCTGGATTATTTTTCACATCTATATAATACTGTAAGGAAATTTTTAATTTCTAGCTTGTAAAAGTGATTAAATAATTTTATACAACCATTACTTAAACAATTAACCGTAAATTACATAGTACATATTTTGCTTCACGTGTCTTGCAAAAATGTATCTCGTGAAAGCAACGAATTTTCCACTTCTAAGTTACACTAAATAACAATACCATTGTTGTATTGCTTATACAAAACAGTAAATACTTGGCAGGTAATAAAATACAGAGCATGTTTCACACTGAAGCAACTACACAAGCTCTTAGATATTTACATGTTTGGCTCAATTTTGCAGGTAAAAAAGAACCATCGTAGACAATTAAAAGTATTAGAAAGTAATCGGTGCAATAAATAACCAGTCATCCTACCTTCTTGTATAGTTTGATCCATGTCAGATCACCTTTATTGTCCGTGTACTGAAGTCCGAAAAACCACACCTCGCGCAGTCCGATCGTTTTTACAACCTGGTCAAAGAGTTGCTTCCCGGTGGTTGTCTGCTGGATCGCGAACTCCAATTCCGCGTCCATCGTCGTTACCCTGACATTCATCTTCGTATGCAAAGAAAGAAACGAGGATCATATTAAGATAAACGATCTCACCCGGTAGACAGGACGCCACTTTTAACCCTCTTTTTCAATGTATATCTCAGAATTTTCCTCTTAAAAGAGAAGAAATAATGGCAAACACATTGAATATTAAAATTTCAACTGATATTCTTTATAAGATAGCAGCGAAAAGTACTTGGAAAAACAAAACGGCGCAAAGGCTTACCATTTTAGCACCGGCAACCATGGCTGCGATCATACGAGAACGTAAACGCGAATTCAAACGAGAACGAGACGTAAACCGTTGAAACGTGTTACGCTGGTAAGTGCCTGCGTATTACGAGACCGAACGCGAATAATTTTAATGGTGCACTACAAAACTGAATATATACAGTTGAAACGAGACAAACACTCGATATCGTAAGATTTAACTGTTCGACCGTCGACTTTAGCCGGTCTCAAGTCAGACAATGGGCTAAGGGGCAAGTGCAGCCGGCAGCGTCTTTCCCCCCCTCTTTTTTCTCTCATAAGCAATGCATCGTTGTCCCTCTCTTTCCGAATCATAGGTAGAGGTCACAGGAAGAAGAGAGAAGAATGAAAGTGATCACGTGAGGAAGCCGGTGCGCATAGCCATAGCCAATCAGCGGTCAGTTAAAATACCGGGTGTACGGAAGGAAGCAACTCCTCCAAAATGGTTCGTGTTCACTGACACGATAAGCGTTATTCAAAATTATAAAACGTTACAGAATTATATAAACTATTGTATACCGATCAGTATATTATCAATATGTGTTTCTATTATTTTCTTTGATATAATAATAAATAAAAGTAACATACAGAAAAGTGAAAATAAATTATCTCCCAGTTTGAAAACATCACCACAATGGGCATACCGAAATGCTCATCATAATTTAATGGGTACGTACAAAAAGTATTAAACTTCTGTTTTCTATATAATTAGAATAATTTTTCTGATACTTTATATATGTTACGAAAAACTAATAATTATATTACAAAATGAAAATTAGAAATTTATTAAAAGCTTGTATCATTAATGTTATCATTTGAGGCGCTAAGGTTAATAACATTATTAATTTATTGTGTAATTTTTAATTTGATACAATTACATTTGGTTAAATTTAGTAAAATATAACAACACAATATTGTTTTGTAAAACACTTTCGTATTTTGCGCAAGTTCAATATATTTATCATTATTAACCTTTAATGTTACTTGTGAAGTAATATATTTCATATAAAATATAACAAGATATTCAATAATAGGTTTTTATTACTACAATTACTACAAATCGTACAAAATTATACTACTATCAAACAAAATTATACCACTATCAAACAACACAAGTTTTTTTTTTTTTACAAACAAAGCTGTTTTAAATGAAGTTTATTTATTTATTTTCTTTTTTTTTATCAAATATACGTACTGTTTTCGGCATTTTGGCAGCTTCGTCTTTTCGTGTTAAGCAACGAAAATATCAATCTGTAACAAAAATTAATTGTAATTAATAAAATCCGTATAATTTTTTATTCTATAACACCAGGTATTAACTAATATCACGAAAATATTTTTTTTCCAAATATTATAAAATATCTGCAAATACTGCATTTATAAAAAATATTGTTTCAAATACTATTATTTTCTAGAAATTATTTTCAAGATTTGTTATAAAATAAATGACAAGTTCGTACTTAATCTATGATACGTTGTAATATCTTTGATAACTTTATAAGATATATAACAAGGTATGTAATAGACATTTAGCAGCGGTATAACAGTAATTAGTGATAATTATTGTAGATAATTAATAAATGACAATTTCATTGTTAATTAATGTCAGTTTTTAAGAACAAATAAATATGAAATAATTGGAAAACGATAGTTAAAAAGAAAAAAAGGAAGAAGCATATCTCCAATCGCGAATTGCATTGAAGTCTCCATATTGGAAGACAGGTTATAATGTAAATCCGCGTGACCGACATCCGTTGGTGGCAAGGAGTGCCTCACACTGTGTCTAGCATTCCCCTCTTATCTAGGACCACTACGTCCGTTGAACCGTGGGTATCTCCTAACTTTTGTCAGTTACAGTAAAAAAGTTCTGCGCGACGTATCTGTCCAACTTTTCATGAAGCATGAAGATAGAAAGTATATCTATTAATAAAGTCTCCATTTCCGACTACTGCGTCCGAAGTCCAAAATACTCGTCGCAAAATCTTTGTTTACGTAAATGGCAAAAGTGTGTTTCGCGATTAGTACATAAATTCGAAATTTTTATTTCAATTTCAAGCATAATTCCACGGAGAAAAAACTGAAACGCGTATACCGTGTTTCGAAATGTTTATGTACGTGAAATGTTTATATATAGGAACAAAACAAATTAAAAAGAAAAAAAAAAGAAAAAAAAAAAAAAGAAAAGAAAAAAAAGTAAATACGCAAGATGTCATGCGTTAGAAATTTCCACGCAACAGAAGGAATGAACGAGAGGAATGTTATGATAAAAAAGGATTCGTGTTTCGAAATTTCTTTCAAGGTCGCCCATTGACGCGAAATTCATATCGTTTTAACAGTAAATTATACATCGATCGTATACCTTTATTTCATAAACATTACATAATTTACTATGATTTGTATAAAATTGAGTAAAATATTTTTATATAGGTACATGTTAATACAATACTTACAATAAACTAATTTTTTAATGTATTAATTATCGAAATTTAAATTATTTAATAAAGAATAATCTGAAACTTAAAGTTGAATTATTAGAGAAGAGATGAAAAATTTATGTTATGCATACGATTATGTAGCGTGAAATATTGTAACTAATTGCTGAGGTTAGCTAGAAATGCGTAGGATTAACAGAAATGTAAGCTTGTATCCTGTCTCTGTCGTCTCGTTTTACTTTAAAGGAAAAACCGATTGCTAAATGATTCACGAGAGATCGGGGTATTTCGAATTACAATTAAAATAGCATTCATATATAAATAGTTTTAAAATTGATTGTCGGAATGCTTTATTCTATGTAATAACTATTTATCTACATTCACAGAATCTTAATTTTCATTGATGTGTTTACTGCTTGGTCCTTCGTACGAAAAAAAAGGTTGGGATGTAGCATGTCACCTTCAATGAATAAAATTATAAGGCACATATGTTTATAAATCTATTGCATAAATATAACGTACAAAATCAAAGTGTCAATAGGAAAGAAAAATGTATTCGTGTTAGAAATAGTAATAACCGTTATGAGATGATCTTATAATTTAAAGAAATAACCTTTATGTAGGTTAGTAAGCGAGAGGTTAGTTCTCAAGAGAAGAAAAAGAAAAAAAAAAAAAAAAAAAAAAAAAAAAAAAAAAAAANGCGTATATCATCGTGAAAACGTCTAACAGTATTGAAACGTGTAGTATTTTGAAGATGGTTAAAAAACAATTTGTTTTAAGATTTGTATAAAATATACTTATATATCTGCTTAATACTAAGCTACAATTCAATATGCAGAACTTACATTATTGTGCTTATAAGATATAAATTCTACAACACATGTGCCACACATTCACAGTAGGCCGGTGGCACTTGCACTTGCACTATACCCGCTAGAGAAAACGGCAGGAAATTGTATGTCCACACCCAAAAATCCCGTCACGTTCAGACAATACTGACACCTCACTGATAATATGGCTGCCGCCTGCCCACCCGCTCGCTCAATTTTCTTGAGAAGGGATAAATCATGAACTATGTACGTAACATAGATGAAATAGTTTGCCATAGAAATAGTAATTTACTACTAAACACGATCATCAAACATGTATGCTAAATTTTTTTTAGCTTATTTCTTTTTTATATTTTCATATATCGTATCTAGATTTTTAGTTTGTGCTATTATAACTTTAAACTTTTAAACCTGTATATGTTCAATCTATAAATTAAATTCCAATATTGTATAACTATTATAACATCTATAATACTAAACGTTTTTAACAAATTTCTAACAATTTACAACTTACATTTATATTAATGTTTATAAAAAGTTATTGGAATGAAAAAATGATTGTAATTAAATATATATTAATTTTATATATACTTAAAGATAAAATATGTAAGATTGTATCAAGTAATTGTTACTTTCAAATACATGCGTAAAAATTTTATAGATTTTGATTAATATATCAACTTTCCGTATTAATCCTTTGATATTTTATCTACGTATCACAGAGATATTTTTATACAGATTACACTATTAGTTTATAGATTTGATATTTTATTTTGCCATTGTGTGTTTTGTCATTCTTAAAACTACAGTCTTATGGTAACAAATGTTCGTAACAACGAAACGTTTTTTTTTACACAGTATAATACATTAAGATTACTCTTTTTAGTATTTGTACTTAAGTACTCAATGTTAAAGTGTATTCTCAAGAAATGTAAGTAATAGAATGAAATTATAATAGTGATGTATATTTTATTATAAAAATAAATTCTTATCAACTTACAAGTGAAATTTGCTGCATTTCACTTTCTTGTTCATTCCTACATTGTTAATTTGTTATTTTTTTAATCTATTAAATACTGCTATATTTTAAACTACTCAAATTTCTTCCGTTTCTCTTAACCTAACTTGATTAAATTCTGCTTATGACAGGACAAACAGGTAAAATAAAAAAGATTTATTCAAATACGTTGTACTCGGTATGATCATATTTGCAGAATCATCTTTAACTTATATTGAACTTTTTATGTAATTCAATATTACCTTTCCATGTAATTTTGATAAAAATAAAATTTCAAATGATAAAATTACAAAAATGATAATAACATGACTTTAAAAAAAAAAATATAGTAACATATTAAAATAATGTTTTTTTTCATTTTATTGTTAATATTGTATTTCAAAGATTTAAGTATAAGCGAATTATGTTATTTTTAGGACATACCACATGTTTTTCATAAATAGCATGTTCCATCCACATCTCTGATGATTTCAGTTTGAGAGAAACAGAAAAATATGGTTAGTTACTGATACCTGTTTTCATTTAAAAATTATCATAAATATATCATTAATGCACTATATAATATTATAAAAGTATGTATCGCTAAGCATGCATATCATTTGCTTGAAATCTACTAAGTTCTAATTATTTTTTTTTAAACTGTTGTATTAACGTGTACTTGATCAAAATAAAATTAAGTATGGCATGCAATGTATGTAAATTTTATTTTTATTCGATACATATAAAGTGACTGAATCGTATCATTAAATTCATTTGATTTGATTTTATCAGAGGTTGTACTTATTGCTTGTAATTTTTCAATATATCGTAACAAAATTATTAACAACTGTAGTTAAAACATCAGTATGTTAATAAAAATTTAACGAATCAAGAATTATAAGCGAATGAATTTATTGTGTCATTATTTTTAGACATAGTATGTTCAGATTATTAAAAATATTCTACATAAATAATCAAGTATATTGTTCCTTTTACTAATTTTTGTACTACATACAAATGTAAATATTGAACAAAAAGATAATTGCTGTACATTATTATTTTTATAGGCAAACTGGAATAAAAAGCGACGTTTGGCATGTGAACCTATTATAGCAGTGGAATATCCTTTACTTATAAAAAAAGAAATGTTTGGTTGGGGTAGTACTATACACGGGGAACTGGGTTTGGGTGGTATAGAGGAAGAAAATATTTTAACTCCTCGTGAGCTTCATTTTGAAAAAGCTTCAGAAATTCGGCAAAGTAAGTTTAATTATAAAATATGACCTTTATGCGAGTCTTTATTTATTTTATATTTTCAAATGATTTTTCTATAGTTGCATGCGGAGAAAATTATACAGTAGTTATTACTCAAGATGGTAAAGTATATTCGTGCGGTAACAATGACTATGGACAACTTGGTTATGAAAAAGGAAGAAAAAGACTGCGTAAGTGTGTCCATAAAAAATATGATTCACTAAAGTAATTTATATTTTATCAAAAAACTTAATTTCATATTTAGAATTGATACCTGGGTTAGATGCATTTGTATTTAAAAAAATTGCTTGTGGAGCATATCATACATTAGCAGTAAATGAATGGGGTCAATTGTTCAGTTGGGGATCTAATATAGAAGGCCAACTAGGTAATATTATTTTTAATTATAAATATTGTATTCAAAGTTACTATTTTTTTATGTTTATATTTTAATTAAATTATAGGTTTAAATTCTAAACATTTTATGGAATCTTCACCACACATGGTAAAAACACTAGGTACAAGTGTAGTGGTTCAAACTGCTTGTGGTATGAAACATGCACTTGCGCTAACAAATAATGGAGAATTATATAGTTGGGGTTGTAATAGTGAAAGACAACTTGGTTTAGGTAATGATATTAAATATGAATTAAAGCCTAGACTTATTAGTACTTTAGCTGGTATACCTATTACCTTCATTGCCTGCGGAGGATATCATAGCATAGCTATTTCAAAATCAGGTAATATAAAGAGTGATCATAAAAAATCTTGTTTCATAAGAATAGAAGTAATTAAATTTTTCTACAGGAGCTGTATTTGGATGGGGAAAAAATACATTTGGCCAGTTAGGACTAAATGATACGCAAGATAGAAATTTACCATCTCAGTTACAAACTCTGCAAAATGCAAAAGTATGTTATGCAGCTTGTGGAGAAGAATTTTCTGTATTTTTGACGCTAGTAAGTATCTTAATTACACTGTATATAGTTTTATTAGTAATTCTATATGAAATTTATATTAGGATGGTGGAGTATTCACTTGTGGCGCAGGAATGTATGGCCAATTAGGGCATGGGAGCAATACAAACGAAATTTTGCCTCGTCAAATTATGGAACTTATGGGTAGCACAGTCACACAGGTATATTATATAAAAAAAAGGTTAAGTACACATTGTGTATATTAACACTAGTTTATATTTTGCTTTAAGATCTCATGTGGCAAAAGACATACATTGGCATTGGTACCATCACAAGGTAGAGTTTATGCATGGGGATTGGGTGGTGCAGGACAATTAGGTAATCATTCGACTCAGAATACAGCCATTCCACAAGTAGTACGTGGCGCATGGGTTGCACCCACTAATTCTTCAATGATGGACCTTGATAAACAATTCAGTTCTTGTACAGCTGGTTACATTGTTAAACATATTTTTACTGGTGGAGATCATTGTTTTGCTACAGTAGTTAAGCAGGAGGTAGGTTATTTTTTTTAGCAATATAATGTTTATACATATTTATATTTGTATCCGGAAATAGAAAAAGCAAGGAATATGTATGTAATTACTATAAAATGCTAGAATTTATGTTTATAAATGTTTATAGGATAATATAGAACCAGATGATTGTAGAATATTAGAAAGCTCTTCTCAAATTCTTACAATAACTGAGGAACAATTAATAGCTTGTCAGCGAGTTCCACCAAGCTCACCCGTTGATCATGAACTTATGACGTGAGTAGAAAAGTTAGTACCTAAGTCTGTTCCAAATATATGTAGCATAATGAATTTTAAATTGTTTATTTAAGTTTTCTTTTTCAAGTGACTATAAAAAGTTATATTTTCTGTTTCTTTTATACATAATCAATACCAAAATGTATAAAATTTTGTGAATAGGTATTTAGAGACGGTATTTAAAAATCTGTCTTGTATAACTGGATCATTCTTACTTAATAATGATGCTCACTATGGATGTTCAAGTAAGCATCATGGGGTGGATCTTGATCAAGCAAGTAGATTATTTGGAATAATTAGAGAATTGGATAACAGCACAATTCAAGAATTGGTACATGAGTAAAATAAATTTTACAAAGTTTAAATACCGCATTAATTACCGCACTTGAAATTATAACGAATTTATTATTGTTTCTTTAGATATTTACTTGTATATCAGAGATCTTGATTCCTTCTTTCATTAATTTACCATCTAAAATAATTTGCTTGGAATCTTTAAGAATTTACTTAATATTGCCTTTATATCATGGTTTTGCAAATTCTCTTAATTGTAATTTATTGCATAAGCCATTTTGCAAAGCAATTTTAGCATTAAAATCAGATGTTCTTAAAATTGTAACAAATTGGTGGCTTAAAGCGCCTTCTCATTATTTTGAGAGATTAGTTAGAGTTCATAAAGCGGTTATTTTACACCATGTAAAACAGCCCAAACCAAATAAGGTAATGCTCGCAAATTATTTATTTTGACAATTAAAAAGTAAATAATACGATTGTAATACTGAAGATTTTGAACATTTTTGCAGGGTGTATTATGGGATGTGACGTTACAAGTTGTCTTAGACTTTTTACAATTGTTAAATAAATTAAACAATGAAAGTGACGAAGGCAGTAAAGTACCTTATTCTACATTTCACTTGCCAGAATTAGTTGAACTTATAGATATAAGAAGCGACTACATCAGGTGGATTTCAGCGAGAGAATCTTTTTCTGTGCGTTACATGTATAGTACTTTTTATATTTATTAAACTATGAATACTTAAAACTTCTTTTATATTTTAATGATAATTATTTTTCAGTACCAAAAACTGTTCTGTGATTATCCTTTTCTTCTTGATGCTCAAGCTAAAATTATATTGCTTGAAACAAATCAAGCAATTCAGGTGAGACATGAATTTGTACTAAATTTGTTTTTGTGTTTTTTACATTAGATTTGTTTATTTGTATTAGATGCAATCAGCAATGAACGAGGCAGCAACTCGAGCTGTAGTGAATCAAATCTTTCATCCATTTTCTATAGATGCACGACAGCATAATCAGTTTGTAATATTAAACGTTTCACGGGAAAATATAGTCGCAGATACTTTGCGAGAATTATCACAGTATAACCCTAGTGATTTAAAAAAACCTCTTCGAGTGAGTATTATAATTTTGCTTTAAATATTTCATTTATAAGATACAGTTAATGCAGTAATTTTATAAAGGTAAAATTTCACGGCGAAGAAGCAGAAGATGCAGGTGGAGTTAAAAAGGAATTTTTCATGCTATTATTGAGAGAAATTCTTGACCCAAAATATGGCATGTTTAAACAGTACGAAGAAACTAGAATTATCTGGTTTAGTGAAGATTCACTTGAGGATGAAAACATGTATTGTTTGATTGGAATTCTTTGTGGACTTGTTATTTATAATTTTATTATTATCGACTTACCATTTCCACTAGCTCTATACAAAAAATTGTTACATGAACCAGTTGGTTTAATTGATATCAAAGAAATGTCACCAATACTTGCTAAGTATGTTGTATTACCATATATCTTCGTTCGTTATTTCTGTTTTGTTCAAGACCAATTATTTAAAATCGAATTTCAGTATAATATACAGTGGACTTCCGTATAATGCAGTTGATATGTTACGCATTGTACAAATTTGTTATAGGAAATCATTGGCAATTATTTAGATTGAAGAATATCGCGCCGATTTTCTTCATTTTCATATATGTTGTTATGGATACGATTCTGTCTAACTTTTCCTAACTACTTAATCGGCAATCTCTTTCAGTTTCTAGATATTTGCAAAAATCTATTCCTACTACTACTTGCCTATACGCGACCATGGCAGCGTACATGTCAGCATGGTGCGACCGCTTATCTATTGTTTTTATAAACACAATTCAGCGGCTTGCAAACGAGCTCTATAATGGATGAGCTTTAAACTCTTTTTCTTTTTCTTTGAACTCACAAATCTCACAAGTGTCCCTTATTCTTAACGTTCCGATAACGAGGGCGTTGAGGACCTTTTAGGCAATCGGTGTGTCAGAACGAGTTTTCACGCTACAATCGTATAGTGTGAACGCGCAAGAGATCCAGCAACAAGTTGGTGACCACGCTGGACAACGTTGGTGACCTCCTTATGGCCTCCGCTGGACAACGTTTCGCCGGTAATTTAGGAGCTTGCTCCTGAATTCTCGGTCAAACTGCTAAGCCGATCACCTTCTGTACGGAAGGGTCCACTTTCCTGATGATCCTTAAGTGGTGAAGGAAGGGTTTTTCCAAGTCTACCGCTTATAACACTTAGGTGCGTGACCCTTTACAGTAATTTACGGTTCCCCTAATACCTGTCGTGAAACTCTATTAGCGCTCAACCTCGTACACTATCGATATCCTTTAATCTAAATATTTACCAAATCGTGCTATACGAGAATTTTTTTTAGTATAACACCAATGGTATAATGTGTTTAGAATGACTATTATTACGTCAACTTTTATTTTCTATGTTTTATCAATTAGGCCGGTTTTATACATATATATATATATATATAATTTAAACAAACAAAATGCACATCACTAACGTATGTAAACAAAACTTTTTTATTTCATATAAATTTAATGAAAGAAATAATTTAACAAGTTTGTTATGTAGTTATAATTAGTTAAACAAAATCCAAAAAAACACTTTTATAGTGTTTTCTTGAATTCTATGTACAAGGAATCGCAATATCTTTGGCGCAATATAGAAATTGCACGTTGTAGGAACACGCATTATACGGGAGTCTACCGTAATGTAATAGTCTTATATATAATATATCTTGTTTAGCAAATATTTAATATGATTACATAATATCGCTTTAGAAGTATGCAAAATATACTTGATTATGAAGAAGCAGATTTTGAGGAAGTTTTTGGATTACATTTTGAAGTTGTTAGAGAAGTATTTGGTGAAAAAAGAATATACGAACTTATACCAGGTGGTAGTAAAGTTCCTGTTACATTGAAAAATAAGTATGTATATATCTTTTAGAATTTCCTTCGTATACCTTTATTTTACATCTCGCATTTTAACAAAATTATATTTACTTACAGGAAACAGTTTGTTGATTTATATGTAGACTACACGTTAAACAAATCTGTAGAATCTCACTTTCAAGAATTTTATAAGGGTTTTCACAAAGTTTGCGGTGGTCGCGTATTGGAATTATTTCATAGTCACGAACTTATGGCCGTAATAGTAGGAAATGAAGACTACGATTGGGAAGAGTTAGAAAAGAATGCAATGTATAAAGAAGGATATACGAAAAATGACCCTACTATTGTACTGTTTTGGCAAGTGTTTCGTGAACTTACATTAGAAGAAAAGAAAAAATTTTTACTATTTTTGACAGGAAGTGACAGAATACCTATACAAGGCATGGAAGCTATCAAGGTAGGCTGTTTAAATTGTATGTTATACCATTGTACACGACTTTATAATAATTTAATACCTGCTTATTTTAGATTACGATACAACCAATGAACGATGAACGATTGTTACCCGTTGCGCATACATGTTTTAATTTACTTGACCTCCCACGGTATCAAACCAGAGAAAGATTACGGTATAAGTTACTACAAGCTATCCAGCAAACCCATGGCTTTTCATTAGTATAATTTTTGTTATTTTAATCCTACGATACGTGCGTAATACTTCAATCTTAAATCTAAATTTTTATTATATTTACAAATAAAAAATAAATCATTCTGTATTTTTTAGAGGCTTTATATCGAATTGTTAGACAAAAGATTTACATTATTGTTACTTTATTTTTTTTACAATTTATTTAATTAATATTATACAATCGAATATTGAATGAAATGTACATATGAAATTTAAACCGTCAATGTAACATGCAGTGCAATAATATCCAACCTTTTACATCGTATCTAAGGAATGGTGTACTCAAAATGTGAACACTGATTCAAAGAACGGCAGATATAATTGTATTATGGACGTTATTCCGATAAAATATTATTTAAAAGATATTATTTAAATACAATTTTTTTTTCTTTTTTTTTAATTCAAGTTTTATAGTTTTATTAATAATTTATTTCGAATAAAATAGTTTGAAGATGTTACAGTACGTTTGAATTCCAAAAATAAGGTAAACTTAGGAAAAATCATTAGTAAATAGATAAAATATATTCATTAATAGATTAATTTTTTTAAAAACTAAATATATGATTAAATTGTTTTAATATATTGATTTTTTGATAACGAACACTGTAAATATACAGTTAAAAGCTTAGTTAAATTATAAAAGAGGAAATGTATTAATAATCATTAGATCGAAAGTTGACATTTATTTAAACAATGTATTCACTTGCTTTTCAATGAGAAGTGAAAAAAATAAAAGTGTGATTTATTGTAGACGTGGTTGATGCTTTATAAATTGTACAAAATAATTTATATCTTGATAATAAATGAATACATTTTGTGCGATTATTCTTGGAACAGACTATAGTGTTATATTGAAAAATTGTGTACTGGAATAAATGTGATTAAAAGAACAAAAGTTGTATTCAATATTTAAATTTGTATATATTTTTTATTTATACACATCACTATATTACATTATTAAAAAGGTTCGTTAGTCATTTAATGGACACATGGTCACTTTTTTTTCAAACTTTTTCGATGCTGATTTATACATTAAAATATTTCGTATTTCATTCGAATTTTATTCGATCATTGATTTTCGTTATTCGTTGAGGAATTTGCATTAGTCGACATTTTTTATCTTATATTGGCAATATTCGACCGGAACACATACTTCAATTTATTTTGATCGTTCTTCCACGAGATAAACGTTTTTCTGTCAGAAACATTAATTTCTAGGCATGTGTCAATATTTAGCGCTAGATAAAAACAAAAAAAGAACACAGTAAACGTTTTTAAAGCTACACTATTATTTAACTTTTTACGCACCAATCAGAATCATGGCGATAAAAAGCAATTCTTCGATCAGTCTCAGTATATACAAATTATGTTGAAATTCGAAATCCGAACAGAAAATGTTTCAAGAACCTTAAGAAGTCTCTTGTGTATCTCGTGAAAGTATCAATTTGGACTAAGAACTGAAAAAGCAAAACACGTATTTTATCATGCGTGTACAGTTCTGAGTCCTGTGTTAAAAAAAAAAAAGAAATTTCAATCGAAATACATACATTAGCCAAACACGTTTACTTATTCGCATGGTTCTCTTTCTTCTTTTCAATGTACAAATTTCGAAATCCAACGAGAATGGTCCTGAGTGATTCCCATCTTTTTTTTTTCTGCGTTTACAAGTTAAAAAAATTGTAACATTTGATTTTCGACCAAGAAATAGAAAAATCGAGCTCAGGACGAAGTTACGAAAAAAGGTACATCATTTTCGAATAGGATTTGCTAATGCTGATATGAAGGGGTGAAGTATTGAGTGCCTGGTGGAGCTCGATAACCCGGATACGTGCTGTTCAAAGCGTGTTGAGCGAAAAATCCGCTGTAGTCCTTCCGCACTCTGCGAGGCCTGAAAGCAGGACCTTTCGCTAATTCCACCCTAGCTCTGTTTTCGGCTTCCGTTTGAGCTTTCACCGATGGCGGTGGCCACTTCAGGTCTCCTCTCATGTTTCCGCTTACTGGAGCCTTTGTCGCTGCAGGTTGTGCTTGGTAAACTGGCGCTGGTGCCTGAAATGTATTTAGTTGGTATAAAATTTTAGTTTAGTTCAGTGAAAGAACTAATATTTCAAAAATTATAGAAGGTAGACGCATGTATTAGGTCATCCCATAAATAATATCGTTCCTCGATGCTAATTTTCATCGTAAGATATTAATATTTGCATTCATTTTTAGTCACGACTGTATTGACCATTGTTTTCTATGAATTTTTGCTATCTATCAACTACTTTCTGGATTTCTTCTTCAAAAAATTTCGGATGCTTTTACCTAAAAATCTTCAATGCTTATTTTAACCCTTTGCGGTTTTATGTCGAAACAGTTATTTAATGGAAAATTTCCTATCTAAATATCTTACTGGCAATGAAAATGTGAAAATGTGAAATAAAAGTATATTATTGAATATGAACTAGTTAAGTTAAAGTGTCGAACGTAGCTCGGTCCGCAAAGGGTTAAGTGCCCATTATTGTAGAATTTTTGTTACCAATTAAAAAATGTTATAATAATTGGAATAAGTAGTAACTGGTTGTGGCGAATGTGGTACGAGTTTCCAATTTTAATTATTAGTTTTTTTAAACGCTATATCACGTACAGCAAAGACGACTTTAGAAAAAATTTAAAGCATGCAACATTTTTTTGAAAAATAAAGAATCAAATTACTTAACAGATGGGAAAAATATGAAAAGTAATGGTCGATATATGGACGATTAAAAGTAAATGTATGTCTTAATATTTCGTAATAAAAATTAGTGTCGAGGAACGACATTACTTATGGGGTAACCGAATGGCTTTTAGCTATTTATCACGAGGCAGTTTTTTAATATTATATGTGAATGGAGTGGTACATGTTGTTTTAAAAATTCCAGATAAATGTAAGTTTTCGTGTTAAAGTGGATATTTTTCAGTTAAACAGTCTTTCAAAGTAATAGATCCTTGGAATATAAAATATATTTCTTTATTTATTATAAATTTTTATCTAAAAATGATTAAACCAAGTCTCCTTACTATATTTAAGAAAAAATAAGTTTGATGTATTATGAACTATTGTTGATAATTTGTAGTAAATAAATTAAGAAAATGTGGCAAATGCGTGCTTTCCATATTTTAAAATTTTTAAAAGGCGTGCTACAAAAATTAATTATTTTTACCATGAATGTGTAATTTTAAGTAGATCTGGTCAAACGTGATATATTTTATATCTTCGAGGTGTCCGCAGTAGCTCTACACAGCCCTTTATTTCCTAACGTTTAGATATGAAGGTCAAGTTCATTTTTTTTAATCGAACAATATATTTTTCTTCAAATCATTTGATAGTGTTCCCCAAATTCGACTTCATTAACCCTCCGTGTATATGATCGACTTCACCTCTGTGGAGACAGATTTAGAAATCTAGAACATTTGACAAGGGACTGTAGAGAAATGGAAAAAGGGATCAGGATTGAGGAAGTTGCGAGCAGGAGACGAAATAAGAAAGTTGCAACGTGGCTCGAGAAACTAAGAAAGAAAAGAGCATAGCAGAGAGAACCAAAGAGAGGATGCTCAAATTAGAGGAAATTAAGGGCAGGAATGAGAGGTGATGTGTGTGTGGATGAGTGAAAGAGTAAGATAGTCTGTAAAATAGGGTATTGTAAATCAAGTCCAATTTTTAGCTGTAAGGTTGAATAAAATTATTGTTATTATTTGTATATGATCGATTTCAATTAATTTTTGAGATACCGAGCTTACAAATTTACTGATTTTTTAGAAAGTATACTTCGTTGGAATAGAAAGCTCGTCTGGTGGTTCTTTTCGCGCGTGAAGAGCTATGTTTTAAACATCGCTACTTGAAACACATACAAAGGATCTGTGTCAAGAATGGCAGGCCTAAAGAACAATAATTTTCCGTTGCCGAGGACAGAAATGGAAAAATAATTAAATTTGAAGTTTTTATAACATTTGATTCCATTTTATTTTTGGAGGTGTTCCTTAAATGATGAAGAATACATTGGAGGAGGTGTGAAACCACTATCGGTAATTCCTATTCGGCCGGTGATTTTTCCGGAAAAATCAGTAAATTTGTAAGCTCAATATCTCAAAAACCAGTAAAAATCAGATATTTACATTCACTATTAAATAATCTGAAGAAAAATATGTAGTTCCAGTTAAAAATAATAATGTAAAAATAAGTTTGTCTTCGGTAAAAAATGTGCCCTCTTGTACTAAAGCACTTGAATTATGTCGATTTAAATATTAAATTAATAAAGATCGATGTAAAACCTTGTCACTAACAAAATATGTTTCAATATGAAAGTTTAAAGGTAATCATTTTGAGACACAATATCTTTTATTTTATAAGTTAATATTTAATCGAATTATTTTCATTGATTTTCCTACCTCTTATCATTAATTAATTAATTAATTATCATTAATCTTACTATATCATTAATCTTTAACTTTCTTGATGCGATTTTCGTATGTAAGTAAATTCATATGTTTTGCAAAAGATTCAAAATATTCGAAACGTTTTTTAGAATAGATTTGGTAGAGCTACTTTTTCGTAAGTGATAATTATAACGTAGAAATCTAATACTGTAAACTTTTCAAGCGATTTCGCGAAAATTGTGAGAATAACACATATTTCAAGATTGAGCTCATGCCAGGAGTTCTGTATTATTTCGTACGAACGGATCTGAAAATTATTGTGTTATATCAACCTCGCGTCTAATACGAGTAACACGCGTGGGAGGAATAGCCAATTTCATTTCGTTTTTTTTTCACTCTGTTGCTAAAATTTCGTTGTTTGAAACAATAAACGTCTAACTGATGCGTGTAAATATTCGTTCGAGTTTTATAAAAAGAAGATATTGAAACGTAAAAATACTTCAAAATCAATTTATTTAAAAATATAAATTATACGTAAAATGAATATAATTTATAGTGATATAATTTAAATTAGTTCACTATAAAGATTTGATAATGTAATCGTTATTTATGTTTAACACTATTCCTACCGACACTTCACGTATACCTATTCCTACCGCGGCTGGTCAAATGACCGGTCTTTCACAACTTATATTTTTCAATATTGAATGCAGACCAATAGCCAGCTTACCAGTATAAAAATATATTTTCTTTTATTCAAGAGTACATAATCTACATTTTATTCGTTTTCGTCGCATTTTTTACAAATGGGCTTCTCAACTGTACATTTTCCGCATACGTACTTTTTACATTTTAGACAGATTTTGTTCGTCTTATTATCTTTACAATACCTTATCTGACATGTTTTCCGTTCACGAGAACCTGTACTTGTACTTGCGATGGGTATTGGTTGATTTTTTTTGCCGAGCTCTTGTTGGTATTCGATGGCAAGTTCTTCTGCCAATTGAAATAGAAATTCCTGTCTTGTAATTTCTCCTCCCGTAGTTTCTTTATATAACACCCATGCATTTATCCCGGCTAAATCNAAACATAGGTACATTCATTAATTCAAAACAAAATTTTTCACTATTTGACAATACGAGTGAGTACAGAAATAAAAATTGTCAATGTAACGTTAAAATATCTTTATAGTTGTTTTTGTGTGTAAAAAATTTCAAGATAAGGTTCGCAGAAATTTTTGAACGATACGTGTACAAATGACAATTTTATGAGAGCCAAGGATTAATAAAATAAATTCTAAATTCTAAAATATTTTCCGTGAGCAAGATTAATATAAGAAATAAATAACAAATAAATTCTTTTCAAATGTTTTTCCTTAGCAACGTTAATAACGAAAATATTTAAAAATTGTAAAATACATGTAACGTTTCACACTTTGCAAATTGTTCGACTTTTGTGAACGATTAGAAATATTTTTTATTTAACAGACCTGTGAGATTGGAGGCTCCGGGCGAAGTGTGATCGTGGACGGTGGTGCTTCAAATACAGCAGGGGCTTGATTTTGTGGCAATCGTGACGTTTGATAATCTTGAGGTTGTTGCTGTAATGAATAATACGATCAGATTAATCTTATAAAATGCATAATCGCGATACAACAAATCTTTTAACGTGTCGAGTATCCAAAGGAGACATCTTCATATTTAACAGCCGTTGACTACACGCTCGTTTACAGAACAAAGGGAGAGGTACACATAAAACACTTAAAAGTATAATAATCTCCTTCTTATCGTATACCTCTGCTGCGAAGCGATCCACCTGTTGAACTTTGAACTTTTCAACTGTACATAGGTGTCGACTTTGAATAAAAATTAATATGTTTATGGTAGTCAAAAACCAACTACCATGATATGTAAATTTTATAAGCTACTTGTAAACTGAATTTTAATCTTACGTTTCAAATTTGTTTGAAGCGAAAATTAATTATTTATAAAGGAAGCATATGCATGTAAACTTTAAAAAGGGTCTTTATTTTTAAAGCAAATGTATGTATGATTTCTGTAATATATAATCGTTCGTATTATCGTTCACATTTAATACTAACGATTTTAAGTAATTGCGTCCTCTCGAATACAGTGAGCCTGACTGCCAACTACGAGATATCTCGTAGTGTGTGTTGCAATTTTAGATTAATTACAAATGGCCATTTGAGTTAAGAATTATTAGTGTTTTTTTTTCAATAGAAATTACTGTAAATGCCATTACAATATTATATCGGTAACTTAATATTATTATATTTTGTAAAATTTCAGGTATTCTTTAAAATAAAACCTTGGCACCCAGGGCAAGACGCTCTAAATATGCCTGGCAGTCAATGGGTTAACCCTGCTACGGCCCTTGGGTCATTTTTGACCCGATCGAGTTTTCCTTTCGTTAAAGAATTTTTCAATTTTAAGAAATATATAAAAAATCTATTGTCAATATTGCGAACTTCCTTGTCTCAATTTTATATTAAGGATACATTTTTATCAAAAGTTTTTAGTGAAACGAGAGCGCGCTTAAGTCGAAAAGAATTTGAGAATTGTAGCAGAGTTAAGAGTACTACATAAAAAAGAGGCTAAGTAGATCTAAAAAATATTAAGTTTCCGAAATTGTAATTGTAAATAATTCAAATTTTACAAAACAAAACCATTGTGTTTGACAAATTTGAACTCAAGATTCAAATTTCAATTACAACCGATGAACAACACGAATTAAAATTTTATCGTAGAAAAGTTTCTTTTCGAAAGAAATAAAATAATAGTTTCAATCATTTGAAACTTGAAACAAAGATCACTGGTTTTTACGATGTCGAAAGAATACCTACTTTTATCTTGTATCGCAATCTTCGAAACGTATTACTTACTTCTAAAAACAAATTCTGGTACAATCAATTTTTATCCCACATTTTCGACTTATCTTTTTACTTAAACATCATTGTTTTTCCAGAACACATCGAAGGATATAATAAAAACTCACTGATTTCTCCTGCTATCCATAATTATTCGTTCAAGCAAACAGAATTTATATTTCGATAACTGGATACATAACAGATAACATACATTTGCTTATTATTTTGGTTATTAACCCTTTGCTCTCGAGAGGTGACTCTCACTCACCGCTTGGATTAATGCAGCGAATCGCGTATAATATAATTATTTTATTTCAACTTTTCGTGTATCTTTACATTATACAAGACTTAATATCGAATCTTAAGCTTGATAATTTTGGTTCGTGCAATATTTTAGAAACCACTTGTCAAAATCCATCCTCTGTTTCTCGGGACAAGTATCGCAAAAATGTGTCTCTCGAGTGGAAAGGGTTAATGTAAGCAAGATTATAAGAGTTGGTACAATTGGAGCCAATTATGATTTTTACTCAAAAAGAGCTTGCTAAATTGTAAGTGGAGTAAAATATTGTTTCCAATCAATGGAGCTCGAATAATTGGAGTTTTACCGTAATTATACGACACCCTTTGTACGAGCTTAATAAAAGTCGACACCTATGCTTCAAGCACTTACCTGAGGACGATGATTCTGCTGCTGCTGCTGCTGCTGCTGCTGTTGCTGATTGGACCAAGCCGGTTGGATTGGTTGCTGCGAGATCGGAGAAGTTGCCGGGGGTGTTACCGGTCGCCAACCCTTGGGCGCTGGTTGATGTTGGAAATGTGACGGTTGTCGCAGAGTTCCACCAGGACTAACAGGTGATGGGGACGACGGAACGGCACTCTGAGTCGACGAACGAGCGATCGTCGACGGCGGCTGTGGTGACGAACCTGACGAGGGACTGCTCTGGTACGAGGCGCGATCACCGATTCCACGGGTCTTTCGAATGGAAAACAGAGGCTTTTGTAGGCATTGCCATGTCGAACGGTGAATTTTGTTCGCACAATTCGATCATCCTTTTGAATTTTTCCGAGCGTGGAATTCGAGGGTTTCATCAACGAAATTGTCTCGGTATATCCGCCTCGACAGCCACAGTGGTGTAGTCAACCGCGTCGTCAAATGTGTATTTACATTTCGTATTAACAATATGATTGCGGTGCATGAATTACGGACATACTACGTGGGAGCAACGTGCACGAAGTCATAACTAACTAATTATGGGGTAACAACAAGTACGATAGGAACGGAACACTTATTAAGAAAAAAGGTGAAAAACATAAAAGGAGACATTTGATGCACGCATAACAGATGCATGGACAAACAACGAGGCAGGTAAAAAATAAGACAAAAATCACATGTAACTCGGTCAAATGTGCAGGAGTCTTGCATCTCTTTCGTTACGATGAATATAAAAAAGTCACTGAACTGTCGCGTTTTCAAACTGTACAGAATTCTATAGCTATGGTCCGATAATATCGCTGGTTCATTCTATCGTAGACACACGTATCTAACGCTAATCGTTCTATTCAATTTGATTAAACAAAGGTATAGTTCTTAACAAGGTTTTTGAAAATTGTGACATTTACCTTTGCTTGTACAGGTCCTTGTTCCACGAAGTCGATGTCTTGGTCTTCTGGAGGTGGTGGCCAAGCTACACGCTTGAGACCTGAAAATAATTTAAATCATTTTTATAAAACAATGATTACTATTATTATGTTAATCGTAAAATATATTAAAAATATATATCTGGTTATTTTTTATATTAGTTACAGAGCTGTGCGACATAGACTGAATACGTGTAACAAGAGAGCTATATATTTTCGTTTAGTTACGTACAATTTAATCGTGTTTAAAGTGGAACATGAAAATACTTTTAGATTTTCAAGCAAATTTTTAATCAACAAAATATGTAGGTATATTATTTTCAAAGGAAGGCCAATGAACTATTGATGTTTGGTAATAGTTACTACGTTCCCAATAATTTTTGTAGTGAATATTTCGAAATTGCTACATGTTAGGTTGTCCCTAAAGTTTCTTCCGTTTTATTAATAAATAATGGATACGTAATATTTTATGTTTTGCAATGTATTATTATTTCACATAGGATTCGTTTTGCACTATTTTTTTCCTCCATCTTTCGTTTAACAAATAAGGCTGAATGTTTATTTAAACATTGCCAGACGAAATCGCTGCGTGAAGATAACGAAAGAAACTTTCGGGACAACCTAATATATTGCCAAATTTGTTTAAAAGTTTATGTCATTTTGTAACCACGCATTTTCAAGATTTAAGTATAGTTTAATATAATTTAAAATTGTTAATTATCTTAATTTCTTGATACTCGTAAGTATAATATTTGTCTATCCAATTTGTCTGCTTCGTTCAAAAATATAAAAAATGTTTAAACAAAAACTATTCTTCTTAACAATAACATGTACGTAAGCCATAAATCTGTAACTCATTTTTTAAAATAAATATTCGTTTAATATTACTGTATCGGTAAAGTGAACGGTTTCAACGGATGGCAAAATATTTATAAATGGCGGTGCACAGTGTTGAACGAAGTTGTAACAACTTTAGGGTAACAATTATTTACAGATCCATTTTAATATTTTTTTTATTAACTAATAATTATTGAATTTTTTTTTAGCATCATTTAAAGATGATACACTGCTTATTAATAATCAAACAATTACTTATATTAACAATGGAAAAAGTTATAACAAAGTTGTTATAAGTTTGTCCAATAGTGTATGCGTTTTCGATACATTTACGAAGCATGCATTAAATTGACAATAAGTAAATGTGATTCAATTGTACGATTGCAATAAACTAAATATAAATAGCTTTTTATTTAGTTTTCGAAAGTGACACGTAATTTTAAGAAGAAAGTATTGTATTTAGAAGTTACGAGGCAAACATCTGAATGCACTATATTTTTATTCCCGGAAAAAGCTACCACGGAGTCGACAAAAGCTTATTTGTAATGTATACAAGATGACTACATCGAAAAGGATGCGTCATGCTGTGTTTTAAGCTGTGACGTACACAAGAACTTGTGTATTTTTGTAGCATCTGGTAATTTTTCAAAAATTTTACTACACGTCTTGATATACTTTACAAATTTAAGTATTTCATGTAAATTGATATTCTTTATTGGAGAATTTTAACATATATGAAAACAATAAACAAAATGTGTAGTTGCTAAAAATATTTCCGTAGTAATTGGAATGCAATAATTAAAAAATTTTTTATATATTAATCACGTTAAATCACATAAGTTACATCTGTTTGTACTGTACTGTATTTCTGTGTAATCATTCTGAATTGTTCTCTAATATCGAAGGACTGTATTTGGGACGTAAAGTTCGAGGTGGAGTCTACGAGATTCCTGAACAATTTCTGACGATGAGTTATTTATGCATAAACATACACAATTATCAATAATTTTATTTCTTGCCTTATTTTAGTCATACGTGTTTTTAACAAATGTTACAACAGACACGAGAGATTGTATGAATTTTTTACATTTAATTAAACCCTCGTGTGCTGTTCAGAAATAGTTACACAAATGATGTTACTTTTTTCTTCGCTATATTAATATCATAATAAAAATGTTGACAAATTATTTTGTACCGATAGCTTCATATTTAAAAGTGAATACATCAAATTACAATACAATTGGAGAGAAATCAAACATTTTACAATATCCAGAAACAGAAAATGGGTGAACTTTTACCCAAGGAGCGTTTGAGAGTTAAAATTGACATACCTTGAAATCTTACGGTTAAAGAAAATGTATATATGTTAACGAACGAAATCTATGAGACTACACCTAGTCTCTAAGGGGTTAACGTAAGTGGATGCAAAGTAATTAATTATTAAGTAATTAGCTAAACATTAACTACTTACACAAATTAATTAATAATGAAATAAAAATTTTTCAAATGCTTGTTTTAATTACTGTTAAAATTGTCCAAAGATTTAATTCATTATAAAAATTCTTTTTATTTAATACATAAAGTAATTATACAAAAAAAATGTATCGAACCAATCATTGACATTTACCGTAGTTTGAAATACCAACTAAATACAGTTTAAAAATAATATAAAAATTAATCTAAAAGTTTAAATTCTATTAGCTATAAAATTAGAGCAAGTTAATTTTATTCGTATATTCTCGAATTTTCAGTAAGAAATTCTTTAAGATTCTACCTAATTGTCCTTTTAATTAGCTTCTTTTCTCAATCTCTATGTTTTCGTAGATATTAAATTGTGATATTTCATAAATGAAAAAATAATTTAAACATTTGCCATTTTGAAGCCTGATTGTTCCAACAGCATACTGTCGAATGTAAAACGGTTTACAACTTGTATAAGTTATTTTGTAATAAACTGTTGTTATGATGTTACGAATAATAAATTTCATGCAAGTTCTCATCAATACTTTTCATCGTAACTCAAATTTATGTCGACGCACTTGGCTGGGAGCGCTGGATCGAGTTTCGTTTTTCATGTTTGATAAAAAGAAGCGTGGAAAAGTGTAGTTATTGCGTCAATAAAACGAATTATTTTACTACACCACAGCGTGGTACTGGCCAAGTTTATATTTACTCGATTATTGCTGAAGAATTCTCACAATTTCGGCCCGACCTTGCAGTATTCTTAGGTTCTTTGGTTTTGGAGCCTTGAATATTGAATATCAACGCGAGACCATGGAATCAAAAATACATTTTTAGAAATAGAAATGAATTTTTTGCTAATAGAATGATATACTTCGATACAAGTTTTAGTAATTTAAGATTTCAACAGGTGCTCGGTAGGTAAGAAGATACTCGAGTATCTATTTTGACATTGTTTCAATAGTACTGTATCAGCAGATTGGTTGAAAAATTGTAAGATATATTGCACCATATTATAATTATACGGCATTATTAAATATCTCAAAGAAAAAAAAGAATCGAACAGATTATTTCAATAGTGAAGCAATTTTTATTGAAATTTACTTTAAAAAAAAAGTAACAACTGTAAACTTAGTAAGACATTTTTCCTATAAATCTGTATGATTTTTAATTTTATTATTCTTGTCGTTATTTTAGATGGTATAATTTTTTCCAAAATGTATCAATACAAATTGTTATTAATATTAATATAATTTTGACAAGTCTTTACTATCACGTTTCAAAATGTATGGAACACCTGTATACTCGATCACGCTTGAAGTAGATTACAATATTAAAATATGATAATTCTCTTTTCTAGAAGCTTCGATTTTTCATCTAACTTTACAAAACAAATTCATGTATAAACATACACCGCGCGTACGGTTTTAATGCAATTTCACAAAACATAAATATTTGTTAATAAGTTTCAGTTTCTTTGCATAAAAAAAATGATCTGAAATACTATTATTTATACATGTAGTATGTTATATGCATAAAAAAGTTACACAAATACAGGCCCTTTACAGTTAACAGACATTAAACAAATCACTGATAGTTTACGACACGATAAATTCCTGGCACAATAAAATCACGAAAATTGCACCACTCATACGAAATCGTGGTCTATTAATCATACACACACGTTGAGTCTACATATGTCAAACTTTCACTGGCAACCGGCAAATTCGAGCAATATTCTCCGTAAAACGTACCGTTGTTTCACACGTCTTTCTACAAGAAGTCACTCAGCTACGAATAAGAAGAAGAGGATGAAGAAGGAAACGTCTTTGCCAAAACGGATACTCGCCAACAACTGACGCTACCCCGAAGTCACCTGTACCTTTCATTATCGTAGATCGTCCTAGCTGCCGATTTTAGAGCTTTTCTGGTAACTGGCCAATAAGTGGGGGGTTGATATAAAGAGGTAAAGAGACCTTACAAATTTTAGCAGGATCATCGTTTAGAGAATGACACAGCATTTTGTATTAATTTCGTCCACTTCCTGTATCTATTAATACGTGTAAACAAGAAGCAAGATAGATGGGGGTGGTTCGTCAGGTTGATGTCAGCCTTTTCTATATTTTGTACGATGATACAAATGACGATTAAAAAATTTAACAATGATATAAGTTCTGCTTAAACAAAAGTATTTTGCAGAATTGAATGTTTAGCTCCCTTCGTAATATTGAAATTATTTAAGTTTAGGAAAAGATAAAGAATTTTTATACATTTTAAAAATATATAGAAATAAATAGAATTGATTATTGTAAAATAGTTTGTGTGATTGGAAGCCTATGAAAAATATCGAATCAAAAAAGAAGTAACGTTAAAAAGAAATTTTTTAGATAAAAAATAGAAAAGAAAGTGATTCATGAAAGTGATTTCACTTTACAATATAGGGAGTATGGCAAACGTTTATTCATAGAAAATGTCTGACTCCAAAATTGAGTTTCACGAAACAGTTTTGCAACGTATAATACAATAGACTGTGATAATAATAGTAGAAATTAACAATTATTACAAGCTACAACGATAACAATACCAAATGCAAATTTAAAATAAAATTGACATAATATTTAATCTGTTGTTAATAATATTTCGTTTCTTTGTGTAATATTCAACGTATTTCCACAGTCATTTACTGCTTCCAGTGATTATTAATTTTGTTTTTTAATTAAAATTTTAAATGTGGTACCTTTCGTGCTATATTTTTTTAATTTTTTAAATCTAATAACATACCACGTAAAAATAATAATGACACTTTTTCTTTTACGTTTGTTAAATTCAAGATTTTTTGCGAATTAACCCTGTTTATATATATTAATAATAAAATATAATATATAAAAGTACTTTATATATAATGAACAAAAAAATGAAGTAATGTATTCTCCAGAAATAATTTTCAATATTTCTTTGAGATCACAATATATTCATTTTAAAATGCGTAGGACATTTATCGGACATAAATGTTATTAAATATACTATATTAATTATACGATGAATGCTCGCTTTTCGCAGTTATGAAAATAATTAAAAATTATAATTTTGAACGTTTAGAAAAGAATTGATTAAAACTTAATATAAGAACATAGGAGCATGCAAGTAAAAATTTCATAATATTAACTGTAACAGACCAGCAACTGATCATATTAAACATTATCTTCATTACAATTTATTTTTAAATAAATTATTTCTTTCAGATAAACTTATATTTTTATCTAACTGCAAAACGTTACTTTTCGAAGATAATCATAATAACTCATTATACGTAAGTAACACAAAAACTGATATTACATTGCTATTCTTCATATATTTTTATATGATCCTACGAAAAAAGAAATAATAATTTTAATCACAAGCAACGACAAATGCCAAAATGTAGGTGAACTTGTCAACGATATATTAGTGACATTTCGACTAACTTTTAAAAAGCTAAAGAATCAGTAATTTTCAAGCAACAGCACAACTATACCTGGGTTTGGAAACAAAAGCGGGCGACAGGTAGTAGTTGGTGGAAGTAATATAGCACGATCGTAAACCAACCCTTTTCAAGTGGCAATACCAAATTATATTACGGACCACAATATAATGAAGCTGTAAAATTGTTAAGAAGTCAAAGTAAACATGTTTTGAGTATTTCGACAGAAGAATTAACAGAAGCATAAGGAGTCTATAAAAACTCGAACCCCTGACCAGTAACGTATAATGTACTCAGGGTGCACGCGCATAGTCTGTCGTTCTTTAAATTCTTGTAATGTTTTATCTTTTTTACCGTTATACACGAGCACGCAGACAGAAGAAAACTTTAAATATGCTAAATAGTAATTAAANCAAATCGTATCGTTCTCTATAAAATGTTACATGTAGCGTTTTCAATATTAAACAAATTTTTAGTTACTTTCCTAATCTCCTCCTACATGTTTCTTCCGTAAATCCTNTTTGGGCGGCTATTTGCCGACACTCGTCCGCAAAGGGTTAAAGTTTGCAGATTTTCTACTCGTAAGTGAAATACCGTTGATCATAAGTTGTCATTTTTTTATTTTGCGGAACCCTAAAACTGACCTTTAACCCCGCTACGGTCTTCAAATTCTTTTCGATCTATTTGCGTTTCTACTTCACTAACAAATGAGGTTCGTTAAATACGTTTAACACGTTGACCGCCACGGTGGTCATATGTGACCGGAGATTGTTTCTCGTGTAGCGCCACGGTGGTCATCGGTGACCAGAGTACTTCAAATGTTTGTAATTGTAAAAATTAAATGAAGATTGATAGTTAATGAATTTTGAACATCATCGTCGCTATTAGAGAATACTTTGAAATAAAGTGTGCATTATTCAACGATTAAAAATTTTTATTAGAAGATCAGAAATGAGAGATTCATTTTTATCGAATCTTGTATCTACCGGTGTGGCGTCCGAAACCATGGCGTCCTGAGAAAAACATGTAATTTCGGCGTGACGGTCAACGTGTTAAGAAAAACGTATCTTTAGCACGAAATTGAAACGGGAAATTTTGCACATTAACACTAAACCTACCGACGATTAAAGTGGACTTATTTGTATCCACAGAAATAAAAATGGTGGGCATTCTAAAAAAATACATAACGTAAGGAGAAGAAATCTTTACCTATATTTTTCACAGAAAATCACGAAAAGTTTCCCAAATTGAACGATAAATTTATATAATTTGTACGAGAAATTACAAACTGGTCGTTTTGATCGCTTTGGTAGTTTTAGCGTTAATAACAGCTTCTTTATATTTTTGACAAAATTAAGAAATTTTTCGACGAAGAAAAAATACGACGAGGTCGAAAATGACCCGAAGGCCGTAGCAGGGTTAAATATCACATCGATTGGTGTCCATGTTCCAAGGTTTAATTTGCGACGTCGTTATACCTTGGTCCGTAGTATACGCTACAAGAATCCAGGACCAATATTTCTGTTAACTTGTATATATTATTTCTATAATTTTATCCTATTTTTATACATTTCTGGAAAAATTAATTATACCTGTTTAAAATCGTTCTTCTACCTTCTGTGCGATAAAAAATGTTTAAAGTATATATTGCAACGACGGAAGAAAATTAGTGCCGAGATATCTTTGCACGGTCCTGAATCAGACCCGATGTCTTTGCCTTTTTTAAATTTCAATCATAGTACAAGCATTTTAGTGCCCCTGCTAATGTTACAATCTCGCTATATTCCTTCCAGCTACTGTATGGTCATCAAAAAGGCAGAAAAGGAACCAACATTCGCTACATTAGCAGTGAGACCGAAGAAAGCCTCGTACATCCACGCCCGTTATTACAGAAAACGATTCTTTCGAGTCGACGGCTACAAAGGTTACCAAGCACAAATAGAAAGCTGAATTTAAAAAAAGATCGCTCAAAGCTTTCCGTACAAGTGACATTGTTAGTGTTCACCTCTCCGTAGATACGTTAAACCGGCTTGTCTGAAAATGATGTTAGTCTCCCTCGCTCATGATTAGCAGCTTGCAGCATAAGATTCGCTTCNCAAGAATGTACAGTATTTACGTTATTTGTGACATTAGTTAATGAAGATTATTTCTTCACCGTACGAGGTGTTTTATTTATTTCACAGGTCAAATGATTTAGGTTAATTAAATAAGAAAAGTATGGTTGTTGGTTACGACAAAAATGAACGCCGTAAAATTCCTTAAAGCAAAGGAATTGAAGCGTTTGTAATTGTTATGCAATAGGAATATAAAGCACATGTTTTAATCTTGAAATACAAAGATTATTCAATTAGCATTTAATGAGATTTTTANTCGCTCAAAGCTTTCCGTACAAGTGACATTGTTAGTGTTCACCTCTCCGTAGATACGTTAAACCGGCTTGTCTGAAAATGATGTTAGTCTCCCTCGCTCATGATTAGCAGCTTGCAGCATAAGATTCGCTTCTTGTTAGTCTTCTTCGTTTAAGTTAATGCGCGACTTCGTGCTTCGGTAGCTGAAATCTTTGGATTAATTTTCTTTATACGATGCATGTGTCGTCTCTTTCTTTTTTTTTTACAACGTCTGAGGTCGTTTCTTGCGAATAAATAATGTTATTCTTGCGTAAAGGAAAATGTATGAAATAATGTGTTGAAAAGTAAATAAAATGCATTATTCACTGTAATGGAATTAACCGACAAAATATTTGAGTTTGTATTTCAATTCCACCTTGTCAAAGAAATATCTGTTTACACCGATATCTTCGTTTTGACTTTTAGCCAAACGTTCGAAACGAGGAGTTTCCTTTAGCACCTGCATGCTAAGTCGAGAATTTATTGTAACGATGTAATATTAATTTTGAGGAATTAATTGGCTGATTTCAAAAGTGAATAATTTTTCACATTTTTGTTAAAAAATATACTCGAAATTTTCGATGTTCTATGCTCATCGAAATAGGCACCAAACGCATTGCGAATATTTTAATTTTCGAATCCTTGTAATATTATGTACGATTATGATCAGAAGCAAACGATATTTCGAAAAATTTGAAATCGATCATGGATTAAATTAAAGGAACGATCGCTATCTGTTTTCATTTTTGTAACAAAGATTCACTAGACGCGTAAAAGACGTCATTTCGAACTTAGGTGGCTGGTAACGAAGGAGCGTTTACACAAGATCATTTACCGATTTATTGTTACAGCTTTTTATTAAAGAGATACCGTTATATGAGAAGAACACCCATCTAATTGCAAGAAACGACTTCTCTGAAAGAAATCGGACAATCCTTATTTACTTACTGGGTTGACCACCTCGTTGCCTTGCTTCTTCCTCTTCAAGCATTCGCAGAACCGCACTGTTTTGTAAATTCGACGGTTTGGCGAGCTGATTGAAATCGATCCTGAAACAGCCACCGACGCATATATTTATTATTCACATTATCAACCGATACACGTCGAGTACACTTTCTAAAGTTACTTTGCTTATTATCTTACATATTGTACCTTCAGTTTGCGCTCCATATTATATTTCAAAGGAATGGAATAAGTGATACTGATAAACTAGCTGTGTTACAAAATCTACTTGCTTATATCTTTCTTTGTAAAACACACGCTACTGTAGTCAAAACAATTAAAAGATCGTATACTCGAATAAGTTTATCGCTAAATACCGAGCATTTTAAAGTCTTAATGTAATTTATGATTTTGATATTTAGTATACGGATGACTACCGTAAAAAATATTTCATTCCTGTCAATTTTATCGTACCAAAGATACCCCATTCACAAAAGTGTACAAAATTTCACGCGATCTCTATATTTTCATAATTAAATATTCACACATAACGTCTTAACTATAACTTTTCATCAATTCAATCGTGTTTCCTCTCCATTGAAAAATTTTCTGATCTTTAGAACAAATGTCATAACAGTTCGTTTTCTCGAAAACTAAAAAAAACTGTTTAAAAAATAAAGAAATCACAACTGAGTTAAGAAAACAACCGAGACAGCACGATTAACCCTGCGTTTCTTCAATCTTCCTTCACACCTCCCGTCATCGCGATCCTTTTAATCCTTTCGACCAATGCGAAAAACTTATCTGTTTTATTCCAAACGAAATTACTTTGAAAAAGTGAAAAAAATAGAACGTCACCTGTTATGGGCGAGCATCTTGATCACGAGGAAAGGGCGCACGATGCAGAAAGGAAATTGTAGGACGCACAGGAAAACCAATGGTGAACCATGCACCCCGAGGCCACCAAACGCGAAACTAAGTCAAGTACGAGAGCGTTCGCGGACTTTGCGCAACGGCTAGGTTCTGAGCGGGGTTTATTTCTAACTCGTGTGATTCGGCCCTCTGAAAATAACGGTCGACTCGCCAATGACGACGGGGAGGCTGATTCATCAACCTGCAACCGGTCAGCGTGCACACATCGACGAAGAATCGATACGAATCCGTCGAACGACACACGTGAACCAGGTGTAGACTGTTTTGATTGATGCAAGGTGGTCGCGGTGCCAATGAATCTTTCTAACGCGTTTAACGATACACTTTAAACCTACTTCCGGGTTTTCTCCTGCACAACGTAATTGCCAATTCGCAAATGGGTTAAATTATTTTTGTTGCGGATTAATGTGTCATTTTTTAGCTTGCTATTGTCGTTATTCCAGATTGTGTAACCATTTACGTTGGAATCTAAATTTGTTAATGATTCAATAGAGGTTATACCAGATTTATTCAATGGAGGGTGAATTAGGAAATTTAAAAGTGTACAACATCTTACGAAAAAAGTTTAGTAAACGGGATGAGTGTGCTTAAAAAGTAGGTAAAAATAGAAACGAGGTCGTGCAGAAGAAATAGCAAAAATACAGAAAAAGTGTTGAATGACGATAAATTTTGTTCAAGCAGTGTGTTTTTCGCTCCAGCAATGTGACTTGGCGAAATTTCGCGATCAATTGTCTCATCGCCACTCTTATTTTTATCCTTACGAGTGTTATTTATCATATTTCTTTCCATTTTTATGCAATTATGAATTTTCTTCGGTATACGTGTATATGTTTCTTCTTAATAACGATTTCAAGTTATTTTAAATAAACAGAGTTTTAGAATGAAATTTAGAAAATTTGCAACAAATAGAAAACAAAACTCTCACAAAAAAGGTGTTCAAATTGCAACCTTTATAAAAGATGGAATATTTTATAATCTCGTCAAGGATCGGTTAAGATTTGATTAATTTTTAGTTACTTAGAATTATGTACGACGAGCAATTAATTCGTACCAATGCAGAAGAAATGTAGTATTGAAAAGTTACTAAAAAAGTTCTAATCATTGTTATATAATGAAAATTACATAAATTACGTACGAACATAAAATAGAAGGCATTTTCAAGTACGAAAGATAGTTGTGGTATTATTTGAATTATTAAATGTAATAGCATGAAATACTGAATAATTGACTTACCCAACCGCGCCATTAGCTAAAACTTGAGTTTGCCTATCCAGGGTTTCTTGTATCGCTTGAGGTGAATACAAGTTGATAGGGGAGTTGAACTGTTTGTTCACGAACATTGGCCTTTGTGTGGACATACTTGTATTTTAGCAGAATCAGTTTTTATTACTGAAAAATAACAAACGACGTAAAAAAATTATATAAATTTGTATAAACATTGCTATTCGAGTCGTTAGTTTTATGTACAGCGTGTATAGAGAGTATTTGCACACAATTATTGTTATTTTGATATTTATGCTACTGACCAAAGTTTAGTATCGTTACACATTCCAAGGAACGCAAGAATGAATGTTTTTTTAAAAAAGTTTTCAGTGAAAAATTTATCAAAATACAGGAAATATCTAAGTTTTCAGTGAAAAATTGATCAAAATACAGGAAATATCTACTAATACTGGATATTAGATAGAAAACTAGCGGAGGAGATTCGACATAGGTTTAAGTCGAAAAGTGATTTCAAACTTTTAATCAGTAGTGCATGTATGATTAATAAGGTTCAGAAATGTTACATTATTTGCCAGTTAAAAATTCTTTAATACGATCACAAATATTTTATATCGTAGAAATGATGCGAGATTTAAAAAAATGACTTATCGGAAATTATAGGTATGTGCAAATATTTCGTATGCATCTCATAGATCTATTACGATCTATCTGATATTATTAAGATTAGATGGATTATTGAAATGAAAATTACTGTCGCTTTATCCTGAAATAGTTGTCATATTTGCAATTTTTCTTACAATTCTTGCAAGTTTCTATGGAAATTAATTTTTAGTTAATTTCATAAAGACTTCTTATATTTTTGTGTTCGACTAATACAAAAAAACAACTCGTTTTTAAGCATTCGTTAAAATATAAAATAATACAGAAATTTTTAAAATTGCAATCGTTGGCAAACCGCAATTTAAAATTGCAAAATTACTTAAAAAATTACAAGAACGGGTAAAATTTTAAGGCTGAACAAAAACAAATCGGAATTATATTGACATTATATTGATATTATAATATACAAATAATGCTCAAAATGCGGTTTCGCAACTTGGTACAGTAGATTGCAAACTATCGTAGCGAACTGAAAATGAAAATGTGAAACATGATGCTGTGCTTACTGCGTCAAAAGAATTTAAATTTCATCGTTGATTGATTTCTCGAATATTACGATATTATTATTATTATCATTTCGTTAATCAAATGTTCATCTGTATCGAACAAATACATGTTACCATTGAAAATTTCTCGTTTACCATATTTTTATAAATATGACAATTATTTTGGCGACAAAATTCAAACACCGAATATGATTGCTAATTTTGGAGGGAGCAAACATAAAATATTTTTAAATTTATATTACGATTATCCATCTATCTGCGGTTATCACTTCTACTTTCGTTTGATTTAAAAAAAAATTGTTTAACAAACATTGTTCATCCAAATAATTCCACACAACTGATATTCATAGTAAAACGTGCTATTACGCAAGAACAAAGGTAATTAACGTCTATCGAACACAGTTCTCATTAATTATTTGCTTTAAANTGCTCAAAATGCGGTTTCGCAACTTGGTACAGTAGATTGCAAACTATCGTAGCGAACTGAAAATGAAAATGTGAAACATGATGCTGTGCTTACTGCGTCAAAAGAATTTAAATTTCATCGTTGATTGATTTCTCGAATATTACGATATTATTATTATTATCATTTCGTTAATCAAATGTTCATCTGTATCGAACAAATACATGTTACCATTGAAAATTTCTCGTTTACCATATTTTTATAAATATGACAATTATTTTGGCGACAAAATTCAAACACCGAATATGATTGCTAATTTTGGAGGGAGCAAACATAAAATATTTTTAAATTTATATTACGATTATCCATCTATCTGCGGTTATCACTTCTACTTTCGTTTGATTTAAAAAAAAATTGTTTAACAAACATTGTTCATCCAAATAATTCCACACAACTGATATTCATAGTAAAACGTGCTATTACGCAAGAACAAAGGTAATTAACGTCTATCGAACACAGTTCTCATTAATTATTTGCTTTAAAATTGTTGTTAAAACGGTATTGTGAATCTGCGTATCGCGGTACCCTTCGAGAAACTAGCTCGAATTAGTAGTCGGAACAAATAAGGCATTAGAATAATTACCGTTTGGCAAACCAACACGGGATCGTCGAGTAAATCATTCTGCTAATCGAACAATAATTTAACGTCTGTGGCTACTAATTTAGTAAATTCGCTGAACCTCCTCGAGCATTATACCGTCGTTATTGTCGTAATTTTGCCAGAAATTAATTACTCGTAGCCGTCCGAATTCGAGGGTACGTTACCGCAGATTGGCACGCAAATAATTATAAGAAGGGAATGAAACGTGCAATCTGGTAACATAAATACCATTAGCCAATGATGATTCATCGTCGAACCGATCGCATATTGTAACGAAGCACTACGTACAAACAACTTCGCGAGAAGTGGGTCACGAATCATCGCCACGATGTTTCGGGATCGTTCGCCGAGTGTTTGGATATCGAATATCCAAACCGGAGGCGATCGTTGTTCGAAAATTCGTGCCAAGAATTATGCAGGGGCGTATCGAAAAACGAGAAGGCTGTCAAAACCGCTAAATCTAAGTAAGTGGCCATCGGTCATGTCCGCCTTTTCACTCGCCACGTTATATTGGCTTCCTCCGCGAGTCGCGAGGCATACTTCGAGTTCACTGACATATATGAGTTTTAGAAATAGAAACGTTTTGTTTACCGTGTACACAACCACTTGCGAGGGATGTTATAACGGTTATCCTGACGTCTAGCGAAAGGAAAATTAAAAAAAAAAAATAGACGAAGAGAATGTGAAATTTTAATCTGTCCGTACAAGAATGTACAGTATTTACGTTATTTGTGACATTAGTTAATGAAGATTATTTCTTCACCGTACGAGGTGTTTTATTTATTTCACAGGTCAAATGATTTAGGTTAATTAAATAAGAAAAGTATGGTTGTTGGTTACGACAAAAATGAACGCCGTAAAATTCCTTAAAGCAAAGGAATTGAAGCGTTTGTAATTGTTATGCAATAGGAATATAAAGCACATGTTTTAATCTTGAAATACAAAGATTATTCAATTAGCATTTAATGAGATTTTTATTAGATTTTATAGATGCTTCAAACTCTATCAGCATTGAATTAACTAAATTTGATATAATGTTTGCTATTATTTTATGCTACTATTTTTCATTCACTTTGAATAAAAACCAATTATGAATGAGAGATTCTGAGTATATTTTTCTTATAAATAACGCACTTATAATTTTACTAAATTTTTCGCTGCTTTATTGCTGCCTATAGTTTCACAAAGGTAACAATTTTTAAAGCGCTTATTGCTAAATATTTTCGTTTCAAGTTGTATTATCGTAAACGACCGATATGATAATGCATGATAATTAGAACACAAATGAAGAACCAATAATGAGTGGAACAAATACAATGGAAATAAAAGCACATTTTAAAAATGTTTTACGATATAAAATAGTAAAAGTTTATGTTATTTAACCAAGAAGTTACCAGTATTATTGCACCCCTGCTTTTGTAATCGATAGTGCATACTTAGAAGATATTTTTAATTCATTTTATGAACAAAAGTCACCTAAATTGCCTATTTCGGAATAAAAGTCTAAAAAAATGATATGTGATCTTGCAATCGTTAATAGAACACGAATAGAATAATTGTAACGATATAAAAAAAGCATTCAAATCTATAGTAACGAAAGGGCCTCGTGCCCCATTGGTTGGAATCGTTAGTCTGGAACTCGGTTACGCCGCCACTAATGGCCGGAAACTTGGACGAAAACAGCGAAGAATTAAAAAACGAAGGTGCACGCATGAGCGAAGTGTGCGTTTATCTTATAAAAGTTTTGGATTCTCTCTGACGCGTCCGTGCTGAGTAGCCACCGGTAGTCTACCGCAGTTATTTTTGCTACGAAATTCCTCCGAATATATCTACATCGTCCGCAAAATCTCTACATCTCCCTCTTTCCACCTCGTGACCCGAAGCACCCAATGGTACTTCTGGATCGTATTAGATTACAGCGGAATTACAGATTCGACGGAGTACCGGAAAGCCAGCCAAACCTTTCGAAAGATACGGGAGACAATTAGTCTCGGAAATCTATGACGAATGCTGTTTTTCGAAACGCATACAATCCACACTCCGTTTCCTTTACATAACTGATATCTATTCCAAGCTCGTTCGTTGGTATTTGGGCGATGCTCATGTTGGAGGCTGCTGTTGGAAATTCAACCGACGGGGTTCGGGGGTAAGAAATCGTGCCAGGTTTCGGGAAAAAAAAAAAAAATACTTATACACCGCTTTGCATCCAGAAATATTCGATCGTGTATTCCTTCGGGGATCATCGATATTTTCTTACCTACAAAATATCACGTATATCCTGGCAACAAGACGGAAAACCTTCGAAACTGACTGGAATTTTTTCCTTTCTTGCTAAACGAACGTATGACTCGTATCGTTGTATGTATCGCAAGATCTATTTTAACGTTTATTGCTACAATGATGTCTCGTCCGTAAAAACTTTTGGCTACATCTTGTGTTATGACTGGCTTTCTCAAACCTCGAACAGCATTGTATAAAACTCGTAATAATAAGGTTGAGCATCATTTGAATTTTATTTGCAAAGAAACATTAATTGTTTCGTTTGGACGAATAGCAGTAGTAGTGGATGTCGCGCGTCGTTTAACCCTCTGCCTTACGATTTTTTCAATATCCATGCATGCCAGCAATAGCTGTTCACCGCTTTAACATTGTGTCTAATGCAAATCATTGTCTAAGCTTTGAAATATTACACGTATCTCGCATTTGCTAATTCTCAAACTCATAAATTAAAATTGCAGTTAAAGTTAAAATTAAACTTTATTGTAAATATAGCGTGCCTTTATTGTATTTGAAGACCAATCTGCGTCACGAGTGCGACTCGTAATTGCAAGGCAAGTGGTTAAACCTCTACAGCTCGAATTTTGTCTGCTTACCGGGGAAAAAGTTACGATTGATTACAGTTTTTCACTTTGATTTGAGAATTTTTAAACTAATAATTACTATAGACGGGTCGTGATATCGCTACACTGATACAGTAATAAAATGTAATAGTACGGTGCTAACTAAATAAAATTAATTTTTTAAAATACAGGTATATTACTTTGTAACTGTTAAGTCACACTGTACCATAGGGGGTTAATATCGATACACCGGGATACAAAACCACAGAAAACATTACCCGGTCTCACGTCGATCGCCTAACGCATTTGCTAATTCTCAAACTCATAAATTGAAATTGCAGTTAAAGTTGAATCTAAACTTTATTATAAATATAGCGCGTCTTTATTGTATTTGAAGGCGAATCTGCGCCACGAGTGCGACTCGTGATTGCAAGGCAGCGTTAATATCGATACACCGGAATACAAAACCACAGAAAACCTTACCCGGTCTCGAGTCGATCGATTAACGCATTTGCTAATTCTCAAAATTATAAATTGAAATTGCAGTTAAAATTGAAACTAAACTTTATTATAAATATAGCGCGTCTTTACTGTATTTGAAGACGAATCTGCGCCACGAGTGCGACTCGTGATTGCAAGGCAGCGTTAATATCGATACACCGGGATACAAAACCACAGAAAACATTACCCGGTCTCGAGTCGATCGACTAACGCGGATAACATTGCTAATATTGTGGTCGATAATCGTTTGGAACGACTGTTACCAACGACCGCTTTAAGAATCAATCGTGTCGCACCACGACTGGATACATAATCATTGATATATTCAGAAGATTTCGTAATCGCGTGTTACCGACGGATTTTTTACAGCGAATGTGAAGCTCGATCATAACGTACAGTGTTTCGAAGAAAAACATAATTCGGTATAATAAAACAAGTTTTTTTTTTTCAATTATGATGTAACATAGAAAAAGTATTACGAAGCGTAAATAACTTAAAGAAACAGACGGAGCACATTTCTTATCTTCTTACGTTTCATGCAAATATTTGCATATTTCACAAATCGTACGATAACAAACGATTCGTTCGGATAAAACAAACGAAAGACTTATGACGTGTTCGTTTTTTATGCGATGAACAAAAAGAAAAAAAAAAGAAAAATATAAAAGAGCTTTTCTTTATTCTTTCGATGCGACGAATAAGAAGTAAGATATCGTAAATTATTAGGTGTATAAAGTACGCGTAAATGATCTTCTGTCTTCGATGTCAGCTAGTGTTGTTTAGTGGCATGAATTACGTGGACACGTGAATCCTCGTTCATCCTCGTCATAACCGAAAATTTTCGGATACTAAAATGTGTCATACATTATTTTACACGTTGCAAGCTGAAACAACCTTGACGCGAATGTGATTTTACAAAACATTACATCGAAACAGGATTCGATAAATCCCAAATCATACCAAATCGTATCGTTCTCTATAAAATGTTACATGTAGCGTTTTCAATATTAAACAAATTTTTAGTTACTTTCCTAATCTCCTCCTACATGTTTCTTCCGTAAATCCTTGGATTTTTTCGAACCATCCAAAGCACTTGGGAAAATTTCTGGGTTTACAGGACGAAAATGCGAAGCATGACGAGCACAACGACGGGCACCTACCTTCGCGTTAGAACGCAAGGCACGCGAGTTTCTCGGGTGGCGAAACACACTGGACTCGGAAAAGCGATAGCACGAAAGAAGCAGCGAGAACCACCCCCTCCCTATCGAAAGATCCGTCGAATCGCTCTCTTTTCCTCTTCTAACTTCTTAGTTATTTTCGACCCCCGTTCTCCACCAATCTCTACATCCGACAACGCTCCTGGCAAACGTAGGAAACTGTTTTGCGCTTCCTGAAATTCTCTTTTTTCTAAATTGTTGACCACCCTCCAACAGACATTTGTTGTTTACCGATCCAACCTGACGCGATACAAAACCGTCTTCTTTCGAAATGATACAGCACGCGCGTGTCTGGCAATGATTTCTAGATGCAGATTGTTCAATGATATTCGATACCGAGTTACTTAAAAAATTTGTTTTTTCTTTCTGAGAAAAGAGAGAAAAGAATTAGTATCCAACCTGAAATACGCCATGTTAAACACGTACGCGTGTCTGCGATAGAAATTTCATATTTATGTCGCAGGGAAAACGGAAGCTTATTTTTAGAAATCTATACATTTCCTCGCTGGTATTTTTAGGAAATTTCACGCTTCGAAAAGTATAATGCATAAGAGATTTTTTGCGTATTTGAAAAATTTTCGTGGAACTTAGTTTATACTTTTCTATCTTTATAGTATTGATATTATTAATTTTGCTAACGATATATGTAAATACAAAAAGAAACACTACGAATGCAGCTACTAACTATAAAATTCAGTTCTATAATTAAATCAGAATGTTAGGAGTGATCAAATTTCATAATTAGTTTAAAATTTTTAGTCACCTTGATTACTCGTACTTTTTTAATATTAAATTTGTCTTTGTTAAATATCGTGTATGCGCTAAATAAAAGACTTTGCGGTATTAAAATAAGAAAAAAGGAATCTCTTATTTTGTTCTAATTCTCCTATTTATAACAGTAATATAGAAATATTACGAATCATCGTGTTACAGATCGTTTATTCTTTATGTAATTTTTCCTCTCTTAAATTTTCGTAAAGAAATAAATATATTACAGTTGATATAGTTCATTTTAACCTTACACGCTTATTTTTATAATCCGATTAATGTACACAACAGTTTGGTAAATATTAAGCGAACCGGGCCATATTTTACAGAACAAATCATTCATATATATAAACAAGATTAGTTGTATACACGCTATATTTGGTATATTAGACACATTCGAAAATTTATAAATACGTGTTAAAAGTAAAACATTTAAATATTTACATTTGTATAAGATTAAATTTCTTACCGAAAGAATCAGATGATCAAATATTAATACAATATTACTGTTATACATAAAAATATCACAATTAATACAGTCGATGTTAATAATTTTTTTCATCGAAAGTACTTAGTATCTTTATTTATAACAACGATAATGTAAAACGAATAGAACGTACCTGTTGTTACACGTATTTCTGAACGGTCGATACTCCACGAAGACTGTTATTCGAATAAAGTCGATTGGGAAACGTTGTTTTTTCAGCTATTACTGTGAAACGAAAAAAATTAGTGTATTTATCGTTACGTTTATGAATGCTACCGATAACTACTTGTAACAATTATCAGCAGTCAGATACGAGAAAACTAACATTGAATAATATTATTTAAAACTACGTAAAAGAGGATTCGAATGCGCCGCGACGACAGCGAATGGAAGATCGTTTCCCGCCGTTGGGAAGAATGTAAAATCAATAATAGTTACCGGCCTTACCGACTTCGCGATGACGAAAACCCTAAATAATACTGCTTCTCTTTCATACCCGATCAATCTTTCTCTTTCACACGCGTGGAAAGCTTACGATTACATTCTCCATCTTTGCTAAACTACAGCGCCGCACGTCCGCCATTGGCCAACCGTAGCTGCCGCCGCCACCGCAGCCGCCGCCATTATAGATTCCGTTGTGTGTGACTGAGTCTCGTTCTCCAGAGCTTTGCAGGGAAAATCCTGTTTCTCCTCGACGTTAGAGGCACAATATTTACGCGAGGAACGTGTAGAAGAAGGTGGAGAACGTCAAAATGAAAACATATAGTAGGAAAAAGGGTGATAGCCCTAGCAACGTAATCATTCATGTGAACGAGCTGTGCCGACTGTGCTTGGCAAAGGAGGAGGAGATGGTGCCGATTTACGACGATGAAACTATCCCCTTATCTCTACGAATAATGGCTTGTGTTAACCTTGAGGTGAGTTGGAAGGCTTAGTCAAACGAGTACATGATAGACTTAAGTTAACCGAGCATCGGTTGCTTCTATTTCCTATGTAAATTGAATGCTTATTAAAAAATAGGAATCTAGTTTATCTCTCTGCGTGAGATTCTCTCTCTGTCTCTTTCTTTCCTCCTTTCGCCCCACTCTTCGAGTTTGCTTCATATTTGTGAGTGTCACTAATACATTCGCACGCAGGTTTACAGGGACATTTAACTGTGCTTTCATGAAACGCGCGACACACTGCTCAAAGCAACTACCGGCTTTACCGAGTTATCGACTTTACGTTCACGATACGTCGACGCCACCTTCTCTTTCATTACAGGAATCTAGACAAGGCGTATCATTGCATTACAGATCGTTTACCCTTCGAATTTATAGAAATCTGCAATATTATAACCAATGCATTGATGTCACCAATTTATATCTATCCAATAAACTCTCTACCTGCTTCTTATTTCGTATAACTGCGATAGATACGAGGGAATCAAAACGTCCACTATTTTTTCTTACTATCTTTACACTTTATTTTAAATATATAAATTTGATCCGTTACAAAGGAATTACCACGTATCTATTATTTTGTTTAGAAATTTCAAATAGTAGAGACTTTTTCGTTGCTGGGTTGAACGATACAATTCCTCAAATGAATGATCAAAGTTTAAATTTAAATAAGGAACCATCTATGCGTTGACAGAGAATTATGAGATGTATATAAATATTTAAAAAATATGAATATTACATAATTATGTTACATTATTTCATACATACCAATGAATAATGTAAATTACAAAATACTGAATATCATTTCATAATTTCATGTACAAGTATACGAATGATAATTAACCTTTTTTTATATTATAGGTTTACGAAGAAGATGGTCTTCCAAACATGATTTGTCATCCGTGCAAATATCAATTAGAAAAGTCTTATCAATTTAAGAAAAAATGTGAAGCTGCTGATGCTAAGCTTCGTAAACATATGAAATTAATACAACAATTAACCGGGCAGAGCGACGAGGGAGAAAATCAAGATAGTAACAGGGAAGAATTAAAGGATTCCTCCAACAGTGGAAAATCTAAGCAGGTTAAACAACTGTTAGCTGACTTAGTATCAACTAAAGGTGATAGTGGACAAACAGATGGAGATCCAATTGAAGTAACGGAAGAAGAACTTGTTGGCGGTTACATATTAGGTATTTTTTAAATACTTTTTTATAAAATCAAAGGGCAGTTATTTTCAGGATTTAATTTTAACGAACCTTTATTTCAAATATGATTAATTATATATTTTCTTAAAAATAGGGATGAATTCTGAGAATTTAGAAATGGAGGAAACAATGTCGGAAGACCCAGAAAATATCACGTTAGGACCTGCCGAGGAACGTGCTGCCAAAGCACGTTGCACAATACGTCCAACGCGTATTAAACAAGAACAAGAATCTGAGGATGAAGCAGAAGAAGTTCAAAGAGCGATTGCAAATGCTGATCACAAAAATGTTTATATGATGGAAGTTACGAGCAACAGTTCGGGTCAAGGAGAATCCTTAAAGTTACAACCAATTGGCGATACCATGGGTAAATATCATGTAATATTCATATAAGTAAAATCGCACGATGTTTAAGAAAAAAAAAAACATTCAATAGTTACATAATATATGGGACTCGATGTATCGAGTAAAAAAATCATAGTAAGCAAAGATCGAAAGGTCAACCGTTTCTGAGGTATAAACATTTTTGTATTTCAACATCGTGATTGACTTACTACTGGTTTTTCTATATTTACAGGTGTTCCGCATGTCCTCTTTTCATTTTCATACACGCTTAGCATTTTCTTCTTACAAAGTCGCAAATTCTCTCGAAAAGTCCACATTGTCGAATTATTTGGTAGACAGTGGAAGAATACACTTTGCTTGTCAAATATTCCACGTCCAGTCCACCGTATTCTTACATTATGCATGAAATGAAATTGAACCCCATCATGCATGTATCGCATCGATAATCTTTCTGCTAAAGGCATATCTTCCAAGTGCTGAGGTAATGTATTTACCAAGAAATTGAGATAAGTTCGCTCAAAAGTTGATTCGAGAGCATTACAGGGCTAATAAAGTGATCTCTTATAATGTCTCTCCAAACATTTAACAAAAAACTCTTCTGCCCGTACATGATCGTTATGGAAATTTGTAATTCCGTTCCGCGTAAATAAAGTGCAAAATACGAAATTGGAATCGTTAGTCTGGAACTCGGTTACGCCGCCACTAATGGCCGGAAACTTGTACGAAAACAGCGAAGAATTAAAAAACGAAGGTGCACGCATGAGCGAAGTGTGCGTTTATCTTATAAAAGTTTTGGATTCTCTCTGACGCGTCCGTGCTGAGTAGCCACCGGTAGTCACAAACACATTTTATAAAAATTCTATTCTTGCTTAATAGTCCAATGGAATGGAACTTGCATCGTTGGACATGGTATGGGTAGAGTAACTGCTTATGAAGCGTTCTTCAGACAAGAATAGTATCGATTTCTATGGCAGCAGATATTCTTATGTTGGTTCCGAGATTTTTTTCTACAATTCTTAAAATGCGATTCTCCGTGTTGGGCATCGATACAGATCTAGAGTTTCCAAAGTTTCGATGGCGAGCTCTAAATGAACCTGATTCACAAAGACGTTGATGAAGATTTTCAAACTGCATACGAAATGGAATTCTTCGATTAGGAAACTTTTTCATGTAAAGACGTCGTATAGCTAAAACACTTCCATTAGCAAGATCATACATCATTAGAGTAATACGCTGACATTTTCAGCACGATACTTTGTAAGTGTGAAATACTCAATAGATTTGTAATCGTCGGCTGATAACTGACTGCGGATGAAATCTTGTGTCGTGAAACATGTATAGAAATTGAACGAGGACATTCAGAACGCAATTTGTAAACACTGGTAAACATCGCATGCGATGATACAAGTCTGTAAGTCAATCATGATGCTACATACAAAAATGTTTATATCTCAGACCTTTTGATCTATGTTTACTATGGCTTTTTTACTCAGTACAATGTCCTATATACCACATAAATATCGAATGATTTTTTTTTTTTTTTTTT
>SMSQ01025889.1:1656289-1679959 GCA_019453375.1 Ctenoplectra terminalis | reverse complement strand
TCGAAATCTGGCAACAGAGCTGACTAATTCGCAAGCGTTTTGACAATGAATTTTTGTAGGCGAACATTTCTGTCCGCGCAGGAAGAGGACAGGTGAAAGGCAGACTCCGAAGCGAGAAAAGGGAGAAGCTAGTTTGGCTAGGTCAGAGCGAAAGAGTACGTAGAAGGGTAAAACAAACAAATTAACGTCAGTCTCTTGTTTATTGTTGGGTGGGGACACGGTAACCACGCCTTTGTCAAGCACGCCCTCCGAGCGTAATATTCCCCTTTTTGCCCCACTACTATCAACGCCCCTGACTCAGTCAGTTTCCACCCTACTCCAACGGTGCAGCGGCCGGTGGTGGAAGTGACGTCACTCCGTGCCAGCATGCAACAGGCTGCTCCGAAACTGTGGACACGTTTAGCGAATGTTTGCGAAACATTAGCCTCGCTGCTTCACACGACAGGTTAATAATTAACCGTTTAGATGCGATTGCCGACTTTGGTTTGCAGCCACCTACGCTGCCACTTAAAACTATCTGAACATTTGATTATTTTTTACAGGATATAACTTAAATTGCGGACAAAAGTATTTGCAATTATTATGTTCTTTATTAGGATTACAGCATTGTATATTAAAATATTATGATGTGATAAAATTGATTTTTATCTTCTTGCCTTAAAAATTTTTTCCTATCTATGTATGTTAGGATTAACTGTTTAATCTTTTAACTGTGGAGCTAATCTACCAAAGACGCATTCTGAGCGCGTCACGAGGTATCCATTGTGACGACTTAACTCGTTATACCCACAGTAAACGTGTAACGATACAATTTGAAAATCTACGTGGGTCACTTTTAAAGTTTTATGAGGAGTTATCTCGTCTTACGCGTTGAAAAGCATTTTCGTGATGACGAGTTAACTCGTCGTACGCAGTTAACCCATTTGCATCATTAGCGTATACATACGCTCAATTTTCCTGGTCACTATCACCAGAGCCGTACGCATACGCTCAACTTTGTTGGTCACTACCATTATTCGTTAGCTAAAAAATAGAAATGGAGAGTGTTGGAGATGAAAGTAGTAATTCTGATTATAGTGAAGGAGAAATTAGACCACTAAAACGAAGACGAATTATTGAATATGATAAAAAAAATTTGGCGGTAAAGACCCTCTTTTCATATATCCTTATGATGCAAATGGGTTAAAGGGTTAAGATAAATGTTCCCATTATCAATCACGTTCCCATTAACGACCAATCGTTTATTTGGTTCTATTAAAAGTAACAAATAAATCGGTATATTATTTGGTGAAAAATAACTATTTTTAAATGTCCACATTCTTATATGTCCGGTAATGGGGTCATTTACCATATTGCTTCAACACTATAGTCAGGTACAAATTTATTAGCACAGTTGATAGCCACAAAGTGCAATTCTTTTTTCCCTTGTAGTTCATTCAAATTTATTGACTTTGTCTGTTTTTATTACGTAAAGAATCTTTTTTATTATGTTTGTTAAAAAAAAAAAAAAAAAAAAAGATAATTCTGTGTGAGATAGTCTTGAAGGTAAAATAACTCGATCTCGTAGACTATGAAACGGAACGGTTTTTAGCTATTTTTAATGGCATACTTAATATTATAAGTACCTATTAATACCGACCTAGTAGCATGTATTTACTTCAGCAAATAGGAATATATATTTTTTTTAAATGGGCCATCTCTTCATAATTTAATCTATACAATAGTAATTACACAATTAGTGTTAGTTCTTATATTTATATATTAACATATTATATTAACATAATATTTTATTATATTAACATAATAGAAGAATTAAGACGGAACTTGTAAAGTTCCAGTGCCGGAAGGTTTTAAAACGTTTATCTTAGATCGTAAGACGTCCAAATCTAAAATTGTTGTAAAATGGACGCTTTTAACACGTTATGCCCTGTCTGACTGATATGCAGATCATAATAATCAAACTACTCAAACTGTCGCTGTCACTATTTTTTACCATACTTTTTCCAAATTCATCTAATTTGAAACAACTATTACCTACAGTAGCATCGCCATAACAATTCGCGGCAGCAAACAATCTTGACTCCCAGCGAGAACACAAGAACGAAAAATTAAACCCCTGTGCCGATAACAATGGTAGGGTGGTTCCGTGGGGTCGGTAGAAGGAGGTCTACCCAGGCTCGGACGTTCAGCGAGAAAGCCGACACGGATTGTAAATTATACCGGGCAGATAGAGAGAAATTCATGCCCTGATGACGCAGCGTTAACCACTCTCCGGTCATGCGATGATCAAAGGTAACAGTAATGGTCCGTGAGAGGATATCCGCTTGTATTTCGCCTAATATACTGCTGGCTAAATGCTGACGCGATTTCGAGAGTTGCTGCTACCAGGGAAGATGGGGAAATTCATAGAGAAAGAGAGGGAAAGAGAGGGAAAGAGAGGGAAAGAGAGAGAAAGAGAGACAGACCTGTATACTTTCACTTAACGAAAAATTAGGGTTTAATATGGATTTTTAAAAAAAGCACAGAAAAGATAAAAAGATAACAATTTAAGAAAGGAGATGATCAAGGTTATTCTCTATGATGATGTGTTATTTAAATGGTATATGTATGTTCCTGGGAATCTATCTATATATATATATATATATTTCTTATTTACCATTCTTTTATGTTTCTAAGTAAATTCGTAAGTTAAAGTAAAGGTTTCCCGATATAAATGATCATACTTGTTCTCAGGTGTTAAGAATTTCTATACAAAAACTAATTAAATTAAAATATTAAGTTTTGTTATATTCTAATTATCCCATGGACTTATTTTTTATGAATTATCGAATTTTTGGTTATAATGGATGCTTGCTTGGTTGAATAATGAATGAAAAATAAAGCACATATATGGCACAGGGGCAAAAGAGGTACTCCGCTCGCTCCGCCTGTTCCCGTTTGTTTCCCATCTGTAATGCGTGATGTGATTGTTTCAGCGAATAACAAAAATACGTATGTTCTGTCCTTATAATTGTGATAAGAGAAGATGGATCTGTTACATTCTAACCAACCAGACCCACATTCCTTTCATTCGTCATCTTTCTAGCAACGGACTATCCTTAATGCGCAGAAAGTATGCTATATATTATGAACGACAGTGATACTTCATATAGATATACATATGTGTAAGTAAATACGCGAGTGCGTGTGATTTTGGAAAACAAGAAAAAAGCATAAGAAGACAATTAATAACATACCGTGTATTGATATTCTATGCATGAATGTACGAAATATGCAAGAACTATGTATAAAATATGAAAAAAGTATGCAAAATAAAAATGCTCATAACCTATTACCACAACATAAATTTTTATCGAGGTTCCATTCTTTTTATCTATTTTCTATAAAAATATGCATTCGAATAAACATTCACAATTCACTTGACCCAGTACTATTTTTCATTCGTAACAATTATTCCATCGAAATAAAAAATCACGCAGCAGTAATTTTTTTTCCGATCGGCAAAAAAAGACGATTAAGAAGCAAGAAAATTTCCAAGAAGCCGGAAGGGATCAAATTGTATAGAGAAAGTAGAATATCCAAAAAGAAGGAGAGAGGAGAAGAGAGGCTGGAAGATCATAAATTGTTGGCGCAACGTGTGTACCTAACGTACACGCACGGTCGAGCGCGAGATCGCGCTTAGCCTGCCTTTCAAAAATTTCACACGTTACCGATCTTCCGACTCAGCCACTACTCTGCAAGTCGATCCATCATTTCGCTAGTTTAACCAGGAATCCACGAAAATTATCCGATAACGCGGCACCCACCTCTCGTTTGTCTTTGCCGAGCATCTATCCTTCCCTCTTTGTCACTGTCTGTCTCTGTTTCTCCTCTTCCGGATGATGGACGTCGCTTCGATCGGTCGACACCGGTAAACTTTGTCGCGGAAGATTAAGAGCTTTATACCCCGCTAAATCATGCAATGATATTGCGGATATGAGATGTGGTTGCGTTTAGTGAATTTTATGAGTGCTATTAGGTAATTTTGTTACGATATTGACTTAAGTTCTATAATTTTATTCTTCATTTTGTACTTGACTGATAATTGTTATTAAGGAGGATGGTAACTAAATTTTTGAAAATAAATGGGTTTAACGGACTTCGAAATTTATTTAGTTCCAATATTTTATACGCACAAAATTTTCATTCTAGGAAATCTTATGAGTAACGTAAGGTAATTTTATTATCTATATTTCTGTAATAATACAATTCGTACATTATTTTTTTTTACCGTATTAAAACTGTGAATTAAAAATTTTATTAACTTTATGCAGTTCGATCGTATTATTCAAAAATTAGACTCACCATTTCTTTAAACATAATGTTAATACACATTAAGCGCTACACCGACTTTGGTCGATTTTCAATTAGGCTGTGGGTTACGATATGAATTTAAAAACATTTGGCCGATAAGTAGCGAAGAATTTAAGAAGAAAATTGTAAAAGCCTGCAAAAGAAAGTCACATTTTTGTTTAAAATATTTTAATAAAACCCATTAATGAATTGGAAGGTATTAGTATTTTTAAACCGACACTATTAGTCCTCTGAAACCAATGACGTCTAAACGAAAAGTTCAGTATCAGTCCACAGGAACTGACGTAGCGCTTACCGTATTTAAGAATGATTAATTTCCATTTTAAAAACAACCTTCAACCGAATTTAATGCAAACTTTAGCGCAAAAGTTATTAACAATTAAACTAACAATTAAATCAAAGTATGATATATAAAACTACCCCCAATTACTATTTGTATAACCATCGACTTCTTCCCCAGTATTACCAAAATACGCCATCTTTTCACCCTAAGATCCGTTTACCAATAAATCCTTTAAAATTGAATATACCTCTACAGTAAAATTTCGCATACACGTCGTACGCGCACACATGTGCGTGCACTGAGAGCGAAGAAGAACTTTAATAAAGCGTCAACAGACGCCGGTACATCGTGTACCCCAGGGTGTCGAATAATGGGGTGTTCGTGTTCGGTATCGTTATAATGGTGTTTCTCTCTCTTCGTGCTGACAATAGGTCAGCCAGGTCAAGTGTGCGTATACTAATCATGTTCCTGGTCAGGGTCGAGGACTGAGAATGTACCGAGGAAATGCGAACTATGCACGAGGCACAATGCCCCTCTCACACTTTCGACCAGATGCCACGGATATTCGAACCCTCGCTGGACACGGGTATACGTTATGCAGCGAGATGTTGCTTGGCGTCAAAGGAGGTTGAAAGAGAAATGAGGGAAAATAGAGAAATTTGGTATATACGTTCGATCTTTGGACATTTCAAAGAATTTTCGGAATCGTTTGATCGAGCTTGTTGTAGTGTTTTGAGAAATTTGATGTTTCCAGATGAGACTTAAAAGGGGTTATTAAAATATTCGTAATCGTACTGCTACATTGGTAGATCTCATATTAGTCTAAATACGAGTTAGTTGAAATATTGAGTCATGTTAGGTGTATCACCCTATCAAGAACGAATGTAGACGCATTTGTTATTTTTTTGCGTTGAGTTTTCATATCTTAAAAGTCTTCAACAGGTTTGACAATAAATGCTGAAATAAAAGTGCAAACCTATATTTATACCATTTCCTCTATTAAGCAGAGCTACGAAATCAGAGTGGATATAAAAAAAAAAGAAGTCGGAAATTTTTACTGCCTACTCCACAACTGTGGTATTAGCTCATCTTCGTCTGGTAAAAATTTTATACAAGTTACTGCATTTAGGGTCGCCATGACATAGAAAATCGCACGATGCTCTAACAATATAATTCAACATGAAATTTTGACACCTAATATCAATTAGGTAATATTCAAGCACTGCACGTATTAAAGCAAGCATATTCAACATTAATAAAACAATTAATACTAGTAAGAAGCTTGTTTTTAGATTTTATTAAAGTTTAATACAAGACTTATTTTCTGATTTTATTGACTACTTTTTCCCGTGAGTTCGATTCTATGTGGTATCATGTATCTTATCATAATTTAAATAACACAAGTTCCAATATTCAATTTAAAAAAAAATTTGCAAACGTAATTTGACACAAGGTTCGATCGCATAAAAATTCGTACGATGGATTTGTACAATGATATCGTACGTGGGGTTCCTTAATGGGTTAAGTAAACTGATTAAAGGAAATATTGGGTAGTGCAAAAGCTTGTGCCCGATTTCACACTAAAATACAAATAATTTGGCATTTAAAATTTTTTTTCATTAATCAATTATATAATTTCCGTTGCTTTGTACGATCTTGTTCCTATTTTGCAATAAGTTATGCATAACATTATCGTCGATCAACGAAGGTCGGCCAGAACGTGGTTCGTCGTTAAGTTGGAAATCACCGCGTCTGAATTTTGCAAACCACTTTTTCACTGTACGAAGAGCTGGTATACTGTCTTGATAAACATCCTGAATGTTTTTCATAGCAGTTCCCACTGTTACACCTTTGTGGAATTCGTAAAGCATGACGTGACGCAAATGAATCTACTCTTCGCACATTTAAAAAATCTCTTTTCACAATATAAATACTATCAAAGAACAGAAGACTTCTGTTAGAATAACAACTGAATATCGTACTTTTGATCTGCTATGCAGTTTGCACAAGCAACATCAGATATCATTTGCAAATAATTAATTTAGTCACATCTATTGAAATGGGGCACGAACTTTTGCACTGACCCAATAAAATAAAATATTGTGACTAATTTTTTACCTATTTTTATATGTGCAACCCACAGTGTGTAGATTGGTAATATCTTTTTCAGGCCCAACAAATAGTTTCAGTAGTACATAGTTGTACTAAAGCAATTATTACAAAACTAATTTCCAAATATTCCTATCTCTTATCAACATGAAACGATGAATCCATCCAAAAACACCCCCGAACTAAATTTAACTTTCGAAACCTCGAATGAACAAAAGTTACCTAAAAAAGACATTTTCAGGAATCAAGAAGCCAAGGTATCTATCTACGCCCCATAAGCTGACGTACAGAAGACGCCGAGTGATCGTAATGTCTGGCATTCTTCGAGCGAAATCCGAGCGACGTTGACCGAACTTTCCCACATAAACCAATGGAGAGGTTGCGAGAGGGTGGATTCACCGTACAAGGAATCACAATGAAGACTTTGGACCACTGTTGCGGGATCAGTGTCGGGAGGCAGAAGTGTCATTGAGATTAGAGAGAGGCAGACGGTTCCATGGGTTTACGTGGAAAAACGAGGAGACTGAATATCGCGTGGGATTGCGTAGGATTAAAATCGAGTAGGCTCTCTTGGCAAGGGGTGGAGGATTCGTTTTTTTTCTTTTTCTTTATCAGGCCATTGGAACGATGAGTTTCGAGCCTGTGAATAACGTAATAGCGAATACACGTGTTGGTTCGAATGCGTACTATAGTACAACGATTTTGCATGTGTGTTTCGTAAAAATTTTCAAGTTTCCTTTTTTTGTAAATAATAAATACATATTTCTTGAGAAATGGCGTAGACAAGTTAAATAGTTACTTTATAACGACATTTTATTAATCGACTCTAAGTGGCGATACAAGTTTTTGTCTATACTGAGAATGAGTATTCTCTATAAGTACCGATAATAAAAGTAATATATCGAATTGTTTAGAATACACATAATATTTTTAATAGATATTGGTATTTTCCATTGTGCATTTAATGGGATTGAACAGAAATTAATATTATAAACATTTACCAAATAATAAAACAGGGTAATTCCGGGTAAGATGGCCTTGGGGGTGAAATGACTCGATCTCGTGTAGACTATGAAATGTTCCAATATTTAGCTATTTCTAGTAGTATACTGAATAATATCCAAATGTATTTTCTTTAGCAGATACATATTTTTTAACTTAAACATCAATTAAATATACGATATATTTACAGATTCTTTAAAAAAAAAATCAACCATCACTCTCCAACTTTACCTATGTGTCTATATTTTTTAAGTCTTTCAAAAAACTTTTTCAAAAATACAAACAATAATATAATCTCTCATTGTCTATTATCTATTATAATTTTCCACCACACGAACGCTGAATTTCTTTAATACCCTAATGCATAATATCAAAATACTTAACTCTTCGCATCCACAACGCAACAAACACTCTTTCTCCAACCACTCCGCACAAATCTCCACCAAAATACCCACTTATGAATACTTACAAAAAGGATACTGTGATCCTTACCGATGCAGGATCCACGTTGTCATGGTGGAAGATGTCCCGCAACGAAGGTGCACAAAGACACAAAGAAAGGATCGAGAGGGTGCGTTCACAGTGAATACGCTTGTCCTGGATTTAAAATCCTCCACTCGAAATCACGTTACCGCCCGCGAACGTGTGCCCGTGCGGCCCGTGCGGCCCGTGCGAAGGGATTAAATAGCAACGCAAAGTTCTCTACCCATTTCCACGATATTCACCGCAGGGTGTTCTTGGGTAACCGCAGATGCGACACTTCAAAGTGATGTCGCGACTTGGGGCTGTTCCGCGTGTAAACACGATACAACGTGCACGGGAAAGGATAAACAGTGACGGAAGGGGGTGCACGCACGTTGCCTCCTCGTTAGGAAGCGCGCCTGGAATGTAATTCGAAATAAAGGGCTTCAAACGATCCGACGTGTTTTCTCCAACCACTGGCAAGGGGGAAAATTATGCTTTTTTTGTTCTCTGGTAAAATGTATACTTATGTAGTGTATTGTGCGATGTAAGTAAAAAGCGTGCTTAAGAGGTTGTTTTTTGGTAATTATGGCACGGCGATGTACCATATGAAGAATGTAATTTAAAATAAGGGCTTTAAGTAATTCTATGGGTATTCTCTACTCTCTCACAGGAGAAAAAATTATGCTTTTTTTTGTTCTGTCGTAAAATGGATCTTTGTGTAATACGTTGTGTAACGCGAATAAAACGTGTGCTCAAGGGGTTGGTTTTTGGGTAACTATGGTACGATGATATAGCATAAGCGGAATATAATTTAAAATAAGAGGTTTTAATGATTCGACGTATTCTTGCCATTCTCTTTTGCAAGAGAAAAAATTATGTTTCTTTTGTTCTGTAGTGAAACGAGTATTAATGTAATATAAGGTGAATAGTGAGATGGTAATAAGTTTTTCAATTGTGCAAAAGGATTGGAATTATGTTTTGATGTAATCTACTGTTGATTGTTGGAATTTTAAATGTATCGTGATATGTTTGCTTTATGGAATTAAAGTTGTAGTTTAAACGATTATTAGTTTCTGTGTGAATAAAATAATGTGATGAAATTGCTGAGCTTGCTATGAATAATTCTATATATGAATATAAGATGAAATCTTCGCAAAAATATAAGATACGCAGAAATATAAAAAAATATAAAGCTTATTCTTTATCTAATCCTAAAATCTAGTATTATTACTCTTTTCAAAGCTGTATAAAATATAATCTGTATAAAACTATGTATCGAACAAAACAAGCTTCAAATACAAATGATAAAAATTGTATTATAACCATTAGAAGTTAATCAAATTCTTCCAATTCTAAGAAGAACACAAATATTCAATGATCTTAAATCTTTGAAGATTTATTTTTTTCAAACTTCAAAAATAATTAAAAAAAATAAGGATACAATAAACTTAAAGAAAAACAAAGTTTAATCAGATAAATCACAAAAACTTAAAAATCGATTATGAAACATAACTCTTATCCACAGATTCCAGCATACTAAAAACTCCCACGGCTTCGTTCTCGCATGAAAAGAATGATCGACATTGCACGGTGTAATTTTCATCACGGACCTCATCGGAGGTGGTCCATTTCCCATCGTCGGTCATCTGCCAGCCTCTCTGAGAACATATCGTCGCCGGTGTAAAGTGTCCTCGGCATCCAACGGCAGGTGACCGGTCGTCGGGTCACCTTATACGCGTACCACGCGTTTTTTCGTGCAACATGTCTAGGATTTGCACGATCCACGCCGTCGTTTTCTGCGCCGTAACGCAGCGAACCTCTCCGCGAGCCTGGGCTAGTGTTACACTTCTGGGTGGTTCACGGTTTCACCGGCAAGCTCTTCCTTTTTCTCCAGAACACTACCTCAAGATCGTTTACACGCAGCTAGCCCTCTTTCCGTGAAAGTCAGCAGCCGTCGGTGTAATTACTTTGAAACTCTTCGCCAGCGCGTCGTTCGCATTGTCCGGACGGTCTGGAGATCTGCTGCGTCTTATCTTGCACACCTTTGCTCCAAAGTTTTGGGACGATTACTATATTTACTTCAGATCTGAAAAAAATGGACAATCGTTGAGAGATATTACAAAGAAGTGTTATTACATTTGATACTTTTGAAGCGATCCTCCTACACTCGTCGTTAAAGAAACTACATAAATTCATATACTTAGTGATAAAAGTTAAGAAACAAAGTAATCGTTTGGAAATTGTCTTCGACTGAATATTTATTGTAGACTTTATATATGTACATATATTTGAAAAAAAAGTTTGTATGTTTACGTATGAAATGTTATATTTGCTTACTTTGGTTTGTAATTTTTGTCACCAGGTGTAATTCTCACAAGTCTTCGGTTCATTAGCTACTTTGTATTAAAAAAAAGTCTAATCCGATTCTGGTATTCTCACGTCTAAGAAATGAGTATGCTAGGCAACATTAATGATTACGCAGAGTAAACTGCATATCGAAATCAACTTAAATAATTCTGCTGTTAGTGGATCAATCGAATTATTTTTTGTGTCGCATAATATTAGTCAAAGACCTTTAAAATGTTTTTAGCATACATTTTACTTTGTAGACTTTGAAACAAAGCAAGTGAAAAAAGAAGCAATGCTAAAATCATCTTAAGAGCCTCTTTGAACCATATTATAATTCGCATATATTTTTCATATTTTCATTCGTCCCTTTTTATTTGGTTTCTATGAATTTAAATAAAATAAGAAATATGTAAATATACGTGAAACAATTTTCTTCTAAATTTTGAAGAAATTCATTCTTAATAATTACACGTAATTATAAAATCTAATAATTAGTGGAATATAGAATATTAAACTATGATAACTATACATAAAAATATTATTAGTTATAAATTCAGAAATAAATAAAAGGTTTAAAAAAATATAACATCGAAACCAATTTCCTAATTTTTTCCTCTACAAATCTGAACCAAATTCGATCTAACGAAGGACGAATTTATAGATAGTAGATTTCGAGGCAAATAAATAATTCTTCCTCGATTAGATCATACGGCGATTGTTCGAGCGGAATTGAAAGCGTCGATCTATCAGCATCGGGACTTTTTATGGAAATGACAGAATTGTGTCGGGGAAAAGGGTGTCGAAGCAAATAAGTGCAGTCGCGATACGACGCCTGTTCGGTCGCTAACAATAAGTGATCGATGATCGGGTTCCTGACTCAGCAGACATTCGCGAAACCGAACACCACGGTTGGATTTTTGCGCGCAAATATGCACGCGACAGACGCCAACAAGCATGTACCCTAACGTGCCACGGCGTGTATTACTTAACTCGACATTCATAGACTTACAGAGATACACCGAATAATTCTGAGGAGCTAGTCCTAGCTAGTCCTAAAATAGTCTACGAAGCATTATAATATTATACTTGTAAGTACCACTGATTATGAAAGTAGTCTGTATTATGTTTTTTTTTTTTTTTTTTTTTTTTTTTTTTTTTTTTTTTTTTAATATTTCGATTAATGCATTTGCGTGTACTAGAAAATATTTCTTCAACGTAAATTGTAAATAAGAGTACAATTTTTAGATACTTTTAAACAGAAGATCTGTATTGTTTAATTATATATACATTTAATTATTTTGTTTATTTGTTTTAGATATTTATTATTTATCATTTTATTATTTTTATATTACAATTATTATGGAGTCATCGATGATTCATTCAAGTTATATTAAATATATGTAATATACAATACAATAGGTATATATTGTATAAAACTGTATTACAGTTATAATATAGAAATAATTATAAAATAACTAAAAAATTCAATTGTTCCAGATTGTGTTTGCCGATCATGATTAGAATAAAATTTTATTAAGAACAGTATTTCTTAAAAACCATTTTATTACTTCCAATAAATTCATATTTAAATAAACAACAAAACTCCTATAGTACGTGAAACTTCCTCTAATCATTTTTAATTAATTATCTGTTTCCCCACTCTACCGAGTTACTATTTGTAAATTTCACTATTTATCCCAATTTATCCTACTCCAAATTGCTCTTATTTTTTAGTTTCAAAAGAAATTACAGTGAATGCAAAAAACAACACACCGCCATTCTCATTGCACCAATGAATCGATAGTTAAATAAACTTCTATACAATCAATCCTATAAAATCAATCACACCACACTTGCTTTTCTCATTGTTTCTCGTGACTCGGACCATTACACCTATTTGCATGTTTCTCGTGCAAAGCAATATTTCAGCTGCGCGAACGATTCGTCGCGGCTTGAACCGATCCCATGGCGAACAATGAGCGGAATTATTGGCATGATCGGGCAGCACGCGCCACAAATCGACGTCGACGAGCGTGCATCAGCTCGTCGACGGAGGCACGTTCGACAGTTCGACCGTGAATCCTAAATGTTCGTTGCACGCCACTTCGAGGCTCCGATCCTCGACAGCGGTCCGCGACGAATCGTACAAAAGTTGACGTCTCTATCTCTCACGATTGGAACGAGCAACGGCAGTCACGCCCATCGTGATCCTTTTGTCGGTAGGTAATGTTGTTGGCTAGAGATTTATTGTTCGAACAAGGGTGTCTTGTTATTATCCACGCTCGATTCCGGTCGTTTAGGGAGCTTGTTCGCCTCGACGTGTTTCTGTTTGTAGGTGTTGGTTTCTTCGAGGCTACTGTATTGGCTGCTATACCGTTTCTTTTGGATGGAGTAGCAGAGGAATGATAGCTCGATAATTGTCATTGCTCCATTTATTTATTGTCTTTCTTTTATCAGATGTAAAATATTTTTGAGATTGGAAATTAATTTTTAGAAGGCACTAGGTTTGATAGTTTTTGGGATCGTTAGGAAAACTTGCTTTCTTCGAGTTTAGAAAACTTGATAATTGGTCGGTTCATAATTAAATGTCTTAAAACTAATAGAATAAATCATTTTACACATGTATATGCAAAAATTTAAAGTGACAGAAATGTTGAAATAAAAATATAAATTTATAAGTATTAATTTTTCATTTCACATAATTTCACATAAAGATTGAACACGAAGAACGTCAGTTTTATTAGCATCGAAACGGATTGAGAATATCGATTTGGCAGACGTACGCCCCATTAATCCACAAATCGCATCGCATCGAAAGCGACAAAAGCTTATAATGATCGAAACTCTCTCTATTGTTGAACAGCTGTCCGTTATCACTTTTAAATATTCCATAATTAACTGCATTGTATTAAAAACACAATTTTTGTTACAAGAGGTATATTGTTAAACAATTCAAAATAGATATAATCTCAACGCTTATAACCATCAAATTTGATATTATAATTTATAGAACTATAGGGCCATATTACTATATCGATATAATTGTACAATAATATACATTTTTGATACAGTATACATAATATTAAAAATAACAAAATAAACTAGAAAAGAAATTTTTTTAACAATCAACTTATATTCCAAATCTTGTATTATTTAGACACAACACATACGTGATAATTATCTAACATTATGAAAATTTTAATTAAAATTTAACGAAAATACTTTAATACCGCAGTACTGAAGCATTAGATACCGCGAATTCATAATACTTAAACGACTCGTCATTTTTTACCCAATTTATTCGTACCTTTATTTCCTTTATGAAAATTCACAAAATAAATACTAGCTTTCCAAATCTCTCTTTCTATTAATTACGTGATCTAACGTTATTTAACTGTCTGTAACGTCATGCGACTTAAAAGTTACATACTCGTATACTTGTATTAAAAAAATTTTATCACGTTTGCTTATTATTCTACCATTATATTGTATTGATATACCAGCCTAAATTTCAAATTAAAATAAAGAACCTTAAGGTTATGCAATTTTTTCTCTAATAAACAAACAAAATTCAAGTTATACAGGCATAAATGAAACAAGCAGCACAAAATAAAAACAACGCAAACAGAACAAGAGCTTCTAACTTACTTTAGTAAATCTAACGTAACTCCAATCAACAACGAACGCACATTCCCCTAAAACGAACATTTCACGCGTGCTCCTCTACGTTCAGGAGCACCCAAAGATAGGCCAGGAGTAGCAGCGAGGGTGTCCAGTACGGTTACTCTGTCGCGTTATCTAAACACCCTGTGTCTCCGTGCGCCTCGGCGACGGGAAGAAACGGACAGGCCGAAAAAGACGGGAAAATTGAAACGGGGACGAAGAGGGAACAACGAGAAGCAGAGAGAAAGAAAGTAAGGAGCATATACAGCTCTCGTGTGCGTGACAAAGACGCGACAAAGGGGTGGTTGGTGGTGACGAGGGGTACGTGGGGGGTGAACCCATGTGGGGGTGGCGGCGGCGGTGGTGGTGGTGAGGTAGTCATGACGACCGCAGCGACCAATCATCCGGAAGTAACGCAGCGCGAGATAACTCTGCATCCAATCAGGTTTAAAGCGGGGACGGGGCTGGCCATCCCCCGCAGAAAATCACCCCCGTAACGAAATTTCCACCGTACGAGGGTAGATATACAAAACGACAGACGGCCCTCTCTCTCTCTATCTTTCTTCATATCGTTCTCTCTCTGTCTGGCTGTCGCGTTTACCCTCGCCGATGTGGCCCTCGCGCACTGTACTCTCGAATCGAGGATAAACGGAGCCGATGCTGCCTCTTATCCACCCTCCAGGCCCTCTTTTTCTTTTAATTCATAATCTCGGACCAACGGTGATAACCTGCAGTCGGAAGATAAGGATGTTGAAATTTCTTTGGAGAATTTGTGCTGGGGTGTTTCAAAGAGTTAAGGGAGCTCGTAAGGTTCAGTGAAATCTTGGAGCACGTAGGTGAATATGTTAGGTTGTATGAAGTGATTTAGATCAGTGTTGACCGGCGATACAGCCTCGTACGTATCTTGGTTTCGCCGTTTTAGGAAAACGAATAGATCGGATATTAACAGGTTTTATTAAATTGGTGGGAAATTAATGGTCCAGCGACTTTCTCATCTTTAATATTAGAATTACCAAAATGATCGAAATGGCTAATTCATAATTTGTCATAGGAATTTTATAAATTTACTCGAAGCATTTTGAGAAATTTTCGGTATTATTTTGTTTAAAATATTTATAATGATTTATATTACTTATAGCTACTTATAGCTACTCTTTTTTATGATTTCGTTAGTATAAATAAATATACTTTAATCGTTGGTAGTTCCTGTGTGAAATTAAATGTAATCATTGTAGTTTATTGTAATCCACGTGTATACTTTTGCTAATAACACATACGCTTATTTAATTTGTTTTTAAACTAATTCTAGAGTTTTGGAATAAATAAATTTTTTTGGGAGCTTTGAGTATCGCTACTTTTATGGCATAGTTATTTGCTTAGAAAACGTGCCTGAGTGTTTAAGCGTGTAATAGTACGTAGAAGAAAGTGTAGAGAACAAATCGAAAATAGTAAAAGTTGATGCTTCGATTCAGTTAGCTTCTATGCAATGATTTCCCCACTCTACACCCCAGTTACTATTTATAAATTTCACTATTTATCCCCATTTATCATACTCAAAATTCCTCTTATTTTTTTAGTTTAAAAGGGATTTATAGTGGATACAAAAAACAACATACCTTCGTTCTCGTGTCGGTTTTTATGCGCTTATTAATTAGGTCCAGACGTATTAAATTTATTGTCATTTAAAAATACTTTAATTTAATTCCATGGATTCTGTACCGTAGAAACGAAATATAGAATTTAATCTAAAAAAAAAAAAAGATTTATCGACAACACGCAGGTGTACAAATATTTCTTTGTTCGTTCTAAGTAGTAACTGTACTTAACGTTCAAATCTTCCTCGCTGTCTATCAGGTTTTTCTCGCGAAATATTTCCCGTCACTGATAAACAGAGTATTACGCGTCCGCGAAGCACTCGATAAATACACACCAACTGACATCCGCCACGTAAATGCGTCAGGATGCCCCGTATATGGGAAAGATGCGTTTATGGGCTGGCAGCGGGCTGATAAGAAGGCTCGTAAAACGAATGGCATCCCATAAGTGTTCAAAGCAACTTCGACGTTGGCTTCGACACGATCTGTTGTCGAACGTGTACCCCCCGCATTTGTCACGTTTATCGACTTTTCACCGTGTACACCGCACGGTTTCATCGTGACACACTTTGACGCGCGAACGAATGGCGCGTTACCATAAATCGCGCGGAGGTGGAGGTGGCTGATGGGAATCGAGGATAGCGAAACAAAGTTTTGTTTCTTATTAGAGAAAGAGCGATGGAAAATATATCTCGTATAATTTCACAAATTTATAGCTTTAGATTGATACTAAAAATTATATCGAGTGTGTAAGATATAACTTAATTAATTAGGAGATCATTGATATTATGTTATGACATACCTACGGTGTCTTGAAAAAATATTTGTACATCGTGAAATGTTAATTTCTATTGTAAATGTGTTTTTCAGAGCGATGCCAAGGTAAGAAGCAACGTATGGCTAGAAAGCGAAAGAAAATATTTTGCGGTATCATCTGTAACTCGTGTATCCCTTAATTGAAATTAAAGAAAAATAAGTTAATTTCTAAATTAGATGACCGAATCTAGTCTTCGTTTCAGCAGATTCTAAAAATATCTATTTTTTCGCAGAATAATGACCATCTAAACTGCGTTTTTTCTTTACCTAAACCACTCGTTCTTTGTATAAAAATTTTAGTTCTCACGCAGTATTATATTTAGATACAATATTTCTCGACTATGATTGTTTCACTAACTCCTTAAAAAGTATAGCGAATTGTTTCCTCCATATCCCTACCATAAACAGAAAAAATTAAAGGTAATACAATGAACAATTTCATGCATTCCAATTTAATCTTCTCAGAATATAGTCAAACCTAATCGTTAGAATATCGTACACTAATTACCAAATCACCCAAGAAATATCACCGACTCTTCATTAATTCACTAGCTAAAGCGTAACTAAGCAGATCGAAATAGCATCGCGGAAATTATATAAACGCGTTTGCGTGCAGATCCAGCGTTTTTCTCAAATCAACCGAGAAGATATTGGTCGGCCTCGCGGAAAATTTCCTTCGGTCAGGCTGCACTGAAAAAACCTTCCACGATATCGAATCGCTAATCTACCTCGCGCCTTCTTGATTACGATACACGTCCAGGCGGCTGGAAGGAATAAAGGAAAAAAAATTTTTCTCATCATCCCCGTCGCTGTCTACCCCTCCTTCCTTCCTATCCCAAACCATCCCCACCCCAACTCTCGTGTACTTTCGTCGAGAGTGTGGGTGGATGAATTCCATCGTTATCGAGTCGCACCCCCATTTTACAAACGGGAAAGCTTCTCTCCCGTCCGCAAAATCCCTCGACCGAACGTGCATATTTCCATTTGACACGCCTCAACGATCGCCTGATTTTATTAAAAACCCCCGTAACCTGGTTCCGCTCTTCGTTCCCGCCACTCCATGGGTAGAAATATTTCTTCCAGATGCCTTTATTGCGCGATCGTGTCTCTCTGTGTCCTCTGAGGTACGGAACTGTTTGCGGCTTGGAGTATGTGTGCAATCGAGGTGGATGGAAGTGGGTAGACGGAGGGTGGAAATTGTTTGTAAATGGGTGGTGTTATCTTTCGATGCAAGGGTGATAATGTGTTTAACCCTGGTATAGCATTCAGACGTATAGAATCGAACTGGGTTTTTACATTGATATAGCTTTTTATTTATTTTGAATTTTATTCGATTGTGATCTCTTGATTTTAATCACTTTTATATATTGTTTTTTATAATATATGATATATAATATATAATATATAGTATATAATATGTGAATAAATGAAAGACCGTAGTTGTTGTACTATTAGTGTAAATTTTTATGAACACGATAGAATGATTGGTATGTAGGTGACATTTTCTCCGCTTCTCATTTTTTATTAATAACATGGATATTATTTGTTAAACAGCGAAATTGTTGTGACTCAATAATGTCGGATAAATAAGTAACGTTTTCGTTTAAGAATTTTTCTCGCATATGTAATAGTTCTTGCGCAATCGTATTCCAAAGTCAAAGTGTTACTACAACCACCTGTCTACTCTATTTTGTGTTTTAAGAGTTATAGATGCAAGTGAAAATAAATAAAAAGTAAGAATACTAACAAATTCAATATTTAATATGAAAAAGCACGTCATTCCAGGCAACAGATTTCCATTTCAAAGAAATAAAAATTCATCGTTATTATCCGCGTATTAACAAGGGGCAAAACGTTCGCTACAGTATTTCATAGCTAGAAAAAAAACAACAGAGAACAAAACCGAAGTTCTCGTGAAAGAAAAACGCGTCCACGTGCAACCAACGGCGGCTGTTGCAATCGCTCGTTAAGAAAAGTAGAAATTCTGAAGAACATTAATTCAAATTGGTTGAGCAAGACACCGTACACGAGACGCGGATTCAGAGTTAATCGCGTTACATTTTCGAGGCCTCTCGTGCCCTCTGGAAAACGCAACCCCTTCGATAACAGAAACGACAACAGCTCGTTACGCGTCGCCATATTTGACCCTCTTCCTCTCTTGGTCCTAATTTTCAAACTCGTCTGCTGTCTTGTTGTCGCGCGTAGGACTACTGGAGAGGAATCCAGCGTGTAGAGAAAGATGAGAGACTTATTAACACAGGGAGAAAGAGAAAGAGAAAGAGAAAGAGAAAGATAGAAGTTGTAAACGAGGTCGAGTGTCGGCAGCGTATAATTTCGATGACAAGCAAAGGGGTGGTTATATCTCGCCCGTTTCCCTTCTTTCTCTGTCTGTCTACACGGACTGCGAGTGGTGAGCCACCCCTGTGATTGTATTAATTCAAGCTACCCTCTCCTCCCATTTACTTCTCAGTTTCCCCTCTTCCTCTGCCTACTTCCCGCTGGTTGCAACGATCTCTTTCCTGGTCTTTTTCCTCTCTCTTCGTTGTCGTTCCGCGATGGTCCTCACATCCTCCTACCAGCCATCCAGCCCACCCCCTCCCATTTCACGAGCTCAACCCTCCTAAAGCACGACTTCCGGAGGCAAACGAAGCGTGCGAGCGTCGTGTATAATGAAGCGCGCTCGTTCGTTTCCTCGCCGTTGTTCCAGGCGTCGTCACCTTCCTCCGTGTTCTTCGGCTACCGCCTCCTCCTCCTCCTCTCCAAAGACGCTTGAATGTGGCCAAATTTAAAGCTGCCCTTCTGTTATTAGAATTACTATACGCTGAGTCTTATTCTGTAGTTGGTTGGCTAACCGTAGGTGTGTTGTGGACGTGTGTGTTTTGCAGATTTTGGCGAAGGAATTAAGTTGGGAGGGTGGTTCTCAGAGAATAATAGAATGGTTGTGATATAGAATTATCTGTTTTAGGGGTTGGATCGTTTTCTGTTTATTAGGGTGATTCAATTTGTAATGAAACGTACTTTTGGGAAACACTGCTAGATACCACTGTATTGTAAGGAGTCAATTTTTAGACGTTGCCTTCGATCCGTTAATCATTCGTGGTTTTATCTAGTTCATAGATTTTTTAAAAATTCTAGAATAAATAGAACTCTAATCTAAACGTTGTAACACACATGGGGCGTTACTAGTTTATTAAAAAAAATTATTCAACAGTTTTTAATAACAAAATTTCTTTTATTTAAGTTCTTGTTTTACTACTATGCCGTTTTCAGCGAGTTTAATATGAATAACCGGAACTAAAAGTAAAGATAGGAGCTTAAACGATTAATTAAAAGTATACAAAAAGATTAAAGGCTCTTGATAAACATAGAGATGAGTATAAAATGAAACATACAATTACTAGTTTTTAGATTTAATATTAATTAAAACCCTTGTATTCCTTGATACTTCTNGTTTGTAATTTTTGTCACCAGGTGTAATTCTCACAAGTCTTCGGTTCATTAGCTACTTTGTATTTAAAAAAAGTCTAATCCGATTCTGGTATTCTCACTCAGTCTAAGAAATGAGTATGCTAGGCAACATTAATGATTACGCAGAGTAAACTGCATATCGAAATCAACTTAAATAATTCTGCTGTTAGTGGGNAAATTCTAGAATAAATAGAACTCTAATCTAAACGTTGTAACACACATGGGGCGTTACTAGTTTATTAAAAAAAATTATTCAACAGTTTTTAATAACAAAATTTCTTTTATTTAAGTTCTTGTTTTACTACTATGCCGTTTTCAGCGAGTTTAATATGAATAACCGGAACTAAAAGTAAAGGATACTTGATGTGAACTTTTATTTTCTTACAATTAGATAGGAGCTTAAACGATTAATTAAAAGTATACAAAAAGATTAAAGGCTCTTGATAAACATAGAGATGAGTATAAAATGAAACATACAATTACTAGTTTTTAGATGTAATATTAATTAAAACCCTTGTATTCCTTGATACTTCTTTCCAATTTCAATTCTATCAACCATCTCGCCAAATAAAAAAAAAAAAAGCACAAACTTATTTCAAGAAACATCTTCTATTCAAGTGCAAGATATTTATATTTTGCACTATGCTTAATCCAACAATAAATATTTCAGACTATGGTCGTAACAGCTAAGCTCCATCGAATAAAAAAAATAAGATCGATTTTTTAACAATCATCCTTATAGCATATCCTCCGCAACAAACTTTCAAATATAAAAAGTATCATATAATATTATCCATAGCCTATAAACCAGATACGATCCCAAATGACGTTTGATAGGATCCACACGAAAGAGCCGAAACCTTCCGCAGGAAACGATAGCGATTCCAAAGGAAGAGATAGATATACGTAACGAAGGACGAGGGAGAAAGAGGGCTGATATCGAAGTAGGAGAAAGGGGTACAAGCCGTTTAGCGATATTTCACGGGGCTCTCGTTCGTAAGGGTTTCTAGCCGTGAACGGTATTACTGGAGGCAGTCTTGCAAACTTGAGATAAGGGGAGCCTGGTTCTCCGTTTCCGACAGTGTGAACGGGAGCTAAGGCTCTTCACCTTAGCTTCGACTTCTCGTACGCAGAAGAAGAGAATATCCGGAGAAGAAAGCCACGAGCAAACCCCTTTTGGTTGCCACGCACTGCACCCTTTCTCCACGCCAACCCCCTATGAACTCGGTTAATATCCTTGGCTTATCCACCGTCACCATTAATTTTCTTTATCCAGTTTGCTTCTTCTTCTGGCAAACTTCCTCCCTTTGACTGCCAATATTACGACTTTCTCACTACTTTCGAGTAATGTGTTTATTATTAACACGTTCCTTACCATTCATGGAGATCTCCCACTTTTTTACCACATCCTTCGCAATAAATAATACTTTACTGTTATACTTCGTTCTGTGGTATTTTATTCAACGGTACTTTTAGAGGGAAACGATGATCTTTATTTTCAATCTTTCTATTATAAATTCCCATAACACAGGATTTAAAAAAAATTTTTCTACGTATATTTTTAGAAATACTTGAACAAGTGCAACTCGTGTGGTTGTCAATGTGTTGATACGCGAAGATAGATATGCAACCTATTATTGTTGAAAGGACATATTAACCCTTTGCACTCGAAAGACACATTTTTGCGATATTTGTCCCGAGGAACAGAGAATGGATTTTGACGAGTGCTTTCGAAAATATAGCAGGAACCAAATATACACGAAAAGTTGAAATAAAATAATTATATTATACCCGAATCGAGTCTCCGCATTAATCCAAGTGGTGAATGAGAGTCACCTCTCGAGTGCAAAGGGTTAAGAGTTTATTCATAAATGCTGACTTTAGAAGATAGTAATTACTGGTCAAAAATTGCAATTGATTTGTAGATATTATCATGAAAGTGTCCTTCTCTTTGTCAATCCATCGTTAAAAGAAATTTTATTTGCAGTATGTAAAAATATAAAAATTAAATATATTTTTTTAAATATATTGTTTTCACATATCGCTGCTTGATAGTGGCACAACTGTGGAAATGTAAATTTTAAACGAGACGTTTGCTAGACTTTACATTTTTGAAAATACTAAGTACAGACCTTGTTAATTATTATATATAATTATCAATTAATTATTGTGGTGTTTGGTTTTTAGTGAATTTGGTAAAAATAGAAACATAATGTAAACCTTATATTTAATCAAAGCAAATTTGAAATTCTTTGAGTCGCACCACTATCGTCAATGTCAATACTTCTGTCTGAAACGGTAAATCTTAAATATCAGCTTCTACAACATTTAGCTACAGAAATTTAAAATAATAAAAGATACAGAAAGTTGTTAGTCACTTCTATAACAAGTACGATACACCTTTTTTTCAGAATTATCATGGAGCACTTATTACGGAAACTTAAAGAATCGATTCTAGTTGAAAAGCAGCCGCTCACGTTCGGGTAATTAGTGACCATTTAAGTGCACGTGCACTCAAACCTATGGCTAATCCCTGCAATTTTGTTCAAGGGATGGCTAACGTTCGTACCAATTAAAAAGAAAAAACCTCAGGGACACCCTCTCGTCGACTCGTTATTTACACCGCAAAAGAGACGCACGTGCTCGTCCAATTCTGAGCCCATAATCCTCTCTTAATCACTTGGCTGTACGCTAACAGGTGCAAAAGAATTGTCTTCCTTTTTCTTGGTCATAGAAAGTTATACGGTACTCGTTTATTCTGTCAGATGGTATACCTAGAAATTATTTTTAAATACAATGTATTTTTAGTTGAGAAAACAAAAATATCTTTCCGTTTGTATGGACTTTTATAAAATTGGAAAAGGTACAAGATTAAAGTATATTTTTATTATATCGATCATTAGGGAGATTTGAAAATAATCAGTTTTTTAAGCATTTAGAAGTATTGTTATAAATAATACGCAGTTAAATATTTTATATAGATCTCTTTTTTGTTAAACAAAAATTATTTCATAAAATTAAACTTTGGGTGATAACTGTATTTCGTTCTAATAAAATGGAAACCACTATATTAATTATATTAAAATCGATATTTTACCAATTACACCTATCGAATACCTTACACCACCCTCATCGGACAACATATTAACTTTCACCCCTAAACATTCTTTAACCCCAGACTGCATCAACATATCAAGTGAACTCATCAAATGGATCATCGTACGCTTCATCAAATATAAATTGTAAGTAAGACTTCTATTATTTTTATCTTACCAAAGTTTAATACTCACTCTTAACACATCTTGCGCGGGAAGCGACTAAAGTCGTTTTTCACGGATTATTGATGGATTATTGTTATCGATGGGTTTTTGTGATGTTTTTACGATAAGATCAGATAGACACGCGTTGCAAAAATACAAAAGGAAGAATGAAAAAAAGCAAGAATGAATTCCTATGAATTCGTTTTGCTGACGCGATTACGTTGTAATACGCTAAAGATTTTGAGGAGCAGGTTTCCAAATGCCTTGAGAAAAATGTTGGGTAGTTTTTTGTGGGGGGGGGGGGGGG
>SMSQ01025889.1:1615929-1656256 GCA_019453375.1 Ctenoplectra terminalis | reverse complement strand
GGGAGACTTTATTGAGTTTCGCCCGCTACACGGTAAGACTTTGGCGGCAAAGTGCCCGCGCAAGATGTATTAAGCACTATAGAGTAAACTTAATATATAAATATTCTGACTCCAATTCGCATCACCATATTATTTTATATCAATCAAACCTAACAAAAACCAAGGAAAACTTCCACTACTTCACGACGACAAATTTTCATGAGCACCCTAAGCAGCATGACCACAATCCATATTACCGTATTATTCTACCGATTTGACAAAAATCATCATCAAATGCTCTTCCAAAGATATAAAGATCACCCAGACATTAATTCGATACTTTTTGATCACCCTGATAACATATATCTCTAGCATATATAATTATTTCAGTTCACTAAACACATCAAAGCGATCATCCAACATTTCTTTAAATTCAGAAAAACCACCCAAGACTTACACCCTCATCCACAAGTTATAAATCCTGTAAATTTCGATCAAAATTTTTATCAAAATAAACTTTCAACAAATAACTTAGAAGAACAGTATAATTCATGGTTCTCTATGACGTAAATAATAAGCGAATGACAGATTCATTTTGTAACTATAATATAAACCTTTATTCTTTTATTAAGTGTCCGATAATTTATGAACAGAAGTGTATATAATTTTAACTAGGGATGTGCGAGATCCCGAAAATATCGGAAACCCGATATTCGGGAAGGGTTGGGAGGAAACCGGGTCTCGAGAATCCTGAGAGTTTCGAAAACTCAAACGACATTTCGGGTCTAGTTTTGTTTAATACGACCATGATTTCAGATATTTTATTTTTGAAACTATTTCGAATCCCATAGTATGAACTACCATAAAGTAATGAAAGGATAAGAGATTCGATAAGGTAAAAATAATGTACCAAATTAATGAATATAACATATTATTTCTAATTGGCGTGTAAAAATGCTAACTTTCCTACGTTTTCTGATAATAACTTTGTTTTATTTTCTATGACAATATTGCCTATACTGGAAAAAAGTTCACTGTTTGCTTGAATACTAAGGATAGCGATATAACAACGTGCTGTTTCTATTAATATAGAAAATCTGTTACAATATGATTTCCGGTAATCTAAAATATTGATATTTCTATNTGTACCAAATTAATGAATATAACATATTATTTCTAATTGGCGTGTAAAAATGCTAACTTTCCTACGTTTTCTGATAATAACTTTGTTTTATTTTCTATGACAATATTGCCTATACTGGAAAAAAGTTCACTGTTTGCTTGAATACTAAGGATAGCGATATAACAACGTGCTGTTTCTATTAATATAGAAAATCTGTTACAATATGATTTCCGGTAATCTAAAATATTGATATTTCTATGTACACGATTTTTTTCAAAATATGTTTTTATTTCTATTTCTTTACCGTACAGTAAATATATTTACATGTACATGATTATGATTTTCTGTATTATCAAGTTTACTATCACGGAATTTAAACAGTTTAGATTTAGGTTCACCTATAAAATGTTATCCATTGATAACAATTTTAATTGGAAGAATTCTAAATCGTTCGTTTATCGATAATGTTAGAGACATACGATTAATATCATATCTTGTGAATGAAGCACATTCATTATTATTATTATTATTATTTTCTATCGATGTATACTGCATCAATCTCTCCTATACTAGGTTCAATACTTTCATTTAAGCATTTAATTGCTTCATATTTCTGCTCTGGTTCCAAAAGCCTGTCTTTAAATAGCGGATCTAATAGCTTCCTGTGTACATATTAACACTTAACCAACTAAATGGAGAGATCTCCCCGTTTTGAAATAAGTCGCTGCAATGGAAAGGTCTTTCATTTTTTCTTTAGCAACGCACTGCCCATCATTTGGTTTATAATTTCTCTTTTGTTGTTTAATGATATTAAGTTCTAGTTGTCGTACAGTTAGTTGTGGTAAGCGTGGTTGCCTAAGTGTTAATATATCGTTCTATATGATAGATTCAAAACGCACCTGCAATTACATTATATCTGGATAAATTTTAAAAGTGTATTAGGAGATTTGATAACTTCTTTTCGGTTTCGGACAAAAATAATACTTAAAAATTTACTTTTAATTCATTATAGAGATGTCCGCCAATTTCAGTAGCAACATTGTGTTGTCTATTATACGATATAACAACATTTATGAACCCGAAATACATAGGAAGATATTGTGTCAAAATGGAATAAATTTTTCTGTATATTAATTCAGTTACATCTCTCATCGGCTCAAGTAAATTTAGCAATGGTTGTGTAAATTTCTATTCCTCGTTGTTTAATTTCAAACATATTGTTTTCTCGCAATATCAAACTCAACGGTTTTCGTAAATCAAGTAATCTTTGCAACATCGTATAAGTGGAGATCCAGCCTGTTTCCATCTTTTGCACCAATTCTAAGAGAGTCCCGTTAGGATTGACCGATAATTGTATTTAAAAAAAATTTTTCTCTCACAGATGTTGATCGTGCGGAGAACCTTACAATATTTCTGCACTTTTTGCCGAGGATCGTACATGTTACAAATTTGTTCATTGTTACTTTTACTATTAATTCAAGACAATGAACTAAGCAAGGTATACGTGACCAGTCAGCAGATATATTGTATCTATTGCTTTTACGATATTACGAGCATTATCGGTAACAAAAATGAGCGGTCCGCTAACATTATTTGGATCCTAAGTAGTTAAACACGCAAATAATGCGTTTTTAATATTTTCAGCAGTGTAAGATTTTCGTATACGATACAAATTAAGCATATACCGACATGTGTCGAAGCCTTTTGTCGCGTAACGGACTGTAAGAAATAAATAACTGTTTACAGCTCTAGAAGTTCACGGATCGGCTGTAAATGCCAGTACAGAATCTGTTCGTTTCGTAACGTAGAAAGCGCAACAGTAAATAAAGAAGTAGAAATAATAAAAGTTATTCAATATTTAATAAAACTACTAAACATAACGAAATCTATTAGCTTCTGTGATATTTGCATGTATTTTATCATGGATTTGTTTTTTCATACCAGCATATATATGTGGCATATATTATGTCTCTTGAGAATGTAGTAAGAAATGGTATTTTATAGCCTGGGTCCGCAATGTTAAGTAACGATTTAAAGCTATCATCAACCACACTATAAGGTTATAGATCTAAAACTATCATTCGGGTTAATCGCATTCGTTAAATCTTTCGCCTTTTTAGAATTTTTATATAAATACGAGACATTTTTCAACGCTACACTTTGTATTTCGATATTTGTACTCATATTATTATAAAAAAATCTTATATATCGTTCCGAACCACTTGTACTTCCATATTTTGTTTTTATCTCACGCTTACAATGTATACATTTTACTTTTTCACAATTTATTTTTTCAAACTCTTCCCAAACAGTGCCCCTAGTGTTTTTCTTTCTCCGGGCGACAATTTGCCTACTTTCTCCTACTGCGTCTAGAATTTCAGTATCACTCTCACTACACATATTATTACTCAACTGAAATACGTGCGATCTATATGAACTATTCAAACCTACTACGAAACCGAGAGTTTGAGTGTACACAAGTGGAATTATATTTACACTCAGTTCTTGGAATATTACACGAGTATGCGAATGTACGTGTTTTCTGTTCGAATGGGAATGGTATATAGCCCGAATTTTGTTTACTTATTGGAGAAAAAATTAGGATTGATTACAGTTTTTCATTTTGATTTGAAAATGTTTTAATTAATAATTAATGTAGATGGATCGTGGTGTCGCTACAGTAATACAGTAATTAAATTTAATAGTGCAGTGATAACCGAAGAAAATTAATTTTTTTAAATATACGTACATCAGTTTGTAATTTTTAAGTCACACGGTCCCATAGAGGGTTAACATAAACGACGAGCGAATTACAAGCTTTCCATACATAACAACTCTCTATCCAACGAATGGATTTTTATTACTGCAAGTAGTTATTTACCACTTTTATATCATTAAAGAGCACAACTCTTTTACGTGCATCATTATGTACATACTTAATTTGATTTGAAATGTCACGGTGCACAGTGGCGCCGTTAACATCCGCCTAACGAATTAAAAATAACTTTTATATATCATTTTGTATGCGTTAAAATTGAAAGAAAGAAAAGCTATTTTGCGAGCATAGTTTGAAACCACGGTCAAAACCGATATCACAATAGTTGTTAAACACGCGATCTACGCTAATTCTGAAACCTGCTTCGGATTCTCGGAATTCTCGAGAATCCCGGTATTTTCGATCCCCAAAATAGCTTCGGGATCCGAACAAAATTCTCGATCCAATTCGAATCCGGAATATCGCAAGCCCGTGCGCGCCTAATTTTAACTCTTACCAAATATTTTTACTCCAATTCGTATCGCAATATCACTCCACCGAGCTCATCGAAAGCATGATCGAACGTTCCAAACCCAGAAAGACCAAACGAGCTCCAGTCATTTCATACTCCCATACCACCCGTTATATTCCTTGGTAATGAACGCAACCACCTTGAACTGGCAAACGGATGAACGAGCAACCAGAGCCGGTCTGTAAGAGCGAACTCGAGCCGAAGAGAGACAAAGAGACAGGGAACGAGTTTCATAGAGTGAGAACAAACGACGAGGGGGTGGTTAGAGTAAGGGAGCCGAGAGGCGCGGTACTAGCCACTAAAAGGGGTTGTGTCCTCTCTCCGTGCGACGGAAGCACCCTTCTGTGTCCCACTGCCGCCTCTGCTTCGCCTCCTTTTCCCTTTTGCCCTCCGAGGGAACACCCACTCACGGCCAGCCGTTAACTCAGGCATTTGTACGCGTGTATACACGCACCCCTGCATTCGAATGCCTCTGCACGCCTGTCCTCGTCCTTCACTCGTAGCTGATAAGCCATTGACGGCTGGATGATCTGACGCGATTAAGCGTCGCATCGTCGGATTGCATCTGTGTTGTTGTCTCTGAGAGTTTGATTCCTTTGTCAATTTTTCTTCCTTCTTTTCTTTTAACGTTAAAACTACCGATGATTAAAGTGCAGTAAGAACCCGTTTACACGCTATCGCAATTGACGCATGTAACGCAATTTTTTTTCAGATGCTAAAATAAGTTTAAATATTTCATGACTCGATGTAATGTGGTTGTTGCGATTGAAAACTGGCGATACCGACAAGTGTTCGATGAGCAAAAAAAAAAAGAAAAAAAACGACAGATAGTATACTAGACAACTTTGTCAGGAAAGAATAAAATATTTCAAAAGAGTCACATTTTTCGAGAACGCAAAAATAAATTTTTTTCTTTGTAAGCGCATATATGTATTACATACGTTTTATAAATTATACAAAAATAACTTACAATTAAAGTAAAAGTTCTTTATTCTTAGTCGCATGTTCCTTATTCCTATATGTAATATAAATAATGCAATGTAAATATATGTTTAACCAAACATGTTACAGAAACATCATGGAAAATACTCAAAAATGCACTGTTAAATTACAAATCTGTCTTTTGACCGCTTTGATACTTTTAGTATTAAATAATTCTATTGTCAGTGAACTAATTGATTTTTTTTTATGTTGCATAATATGATTCAGAGACCCTTGAAGTGATTATAGCATCCATTTTATCAATAGTATTCAGAAAAGAAAAACACGGAAAATATTTAAAAATGCATACCATGAAAAATTATAAATCGGTCGTTTAACCGCTTTGTTAGTTCTAGTATTAAAAATTTTGGTCGAGGTAAAAAGTTTTCGTTGAGAATGGTTATGATAACGAACGAATGTAACGAATAAATAGAAATCTATTGAAAATAAATGTAATGAAATCGGAACACGATATTTGAATTTCTATATTTTTTGGATAAAACTCATATTTTGATTTTGTAGTTTTTTAAGATCCTGACGCTACTGAACAAAGAGTACTTAAATTATAGGACCATCATCGGTTGTAAAGTACTGATTAAAGATGGCAGAACATCTCGAAGTTCTGGTTTTGAAGTAAAACTCGTGTTGACGAATAAAAGAATCAAATGACGATGTTTGCTTGTTTTTTCACCCGTCTATTTACTCAGAAAGAATCAAAAGATCAAGATTCAGCCCATCGAAGCGTCTCTTATTAGAACGATGAATACTTGCGCCAAGAGTTTCGTTACGGCGAGCTACGACGGAAACTGGGCTATCTATACTAAATTTTGCGAAAGTAGATTCCGGAACTTTGGTAATATCTGAGCTCGTGATGGACTACAATCGGATCGATTGATCGATTCCACGAACTTCGCTCGTGAGAAAGAGGAGATTCAATCCGTTGCAACCGATCAAACTTCCCTTCGAGTTTACCTTGAAAATATGAAAGGGAAAGGGAACAAGGGAAAAAGAAGTAGGAAAAGAGAATGAAGTTTCAAGTAAAATTATTTTTTCAATGTGTCTCTTTGATTTCGTAAAACCAAAATAGAAACGAACGTAAAAATTAAATGAAATAATTATTAGTAAAATTACCTTTCTACATCATGAATGCTTTCGGCTAAAAATAAAGCGAGGGAAGCAAGTATGAAAGTTCTCAATTTTTTTTTTTTTTCTTTTTTTTTTTTTAAAAGAGAAATCAAATTTTTAACGAAGCTACTGACCAATCTATAATATATTTTAGCTAAAAACAAAATTATATAATTCGGTACAACCCTAATTTCACCAGACTACATAAAAAACACAATAAAATACCTAATAGAAATGAACATGTTTCACAAAATTGAATCAACTCAAGCCAATATCGTTGCTAATGAGTTAGTAGTTAACGCAACATAAGATGCGGAGGAAAAAGAAGAAAAAAATAGAAGGAAGAAATGTAAATTGTCTTTTTATTTTTTTTATAAAATGAAATTAAATTCAATCCAAGTACACTCAACTTTGTTTTTACACGATAGATACGACCCTCGAAAGACCATGTAAAAAAATACCGTACAAAAAGGATGGATCTTCTATAATAAAATGAAAGATACGTTCCATGTTATCTAAAAACTGTGTAAGATAAAACAAAGAACTACATTTAATAGTTCTTTGGAAAACTTAACTGTATAAGTTCGTGTTACACATTACACGTTTAACTCAAAATTTTTACCGTATAAACTCACGTTTAAAATGCGAAAATTTGTTCAAATAACCAATCGTTCCTTTAGTAAAAGACCAGAGATACGCGTACTCTTCGGAAAGTACTACTCTTGTCCACAAACCAACACGGATCGATTACGCGCGCTCAAACTTCCTCCAAAGCTCAATTCGAATCACCTCGGTCAATGCACTTTCGTTCAAAATTTAGATCCTAGATCCCACCCCCGAAAAAGACATCGTCCCTAAATCTGAATGACAGAAAATACACCTCTAAACACCTTTTAATAGAACTAAGCTTGAAAATTTGCTTCCAAAATGCTTTTCCGAACGATTCATCTCATCTTTTTCTTACGGCCGATTGGGGCCGATTGCTCGACATTAACATGAATTTCTCGCGCAACTAATTTCCAGCAAGGCCTGGGACAACGTTTAAAGAGAGAATTAAGGTTGGATACCCGATTCCCTGGCCCGGTATTGTGATCCTCTCGCTCGGCTGGACCGAGCTGACCGACTTAGCGGGAACGCGAGTTCAGTTACGGAGATTTCCCCGGGGGATTTAACGCCTCGCGGCTCCTCACGGATTGGATAAAGGGGATCATCGGCGTGAGGTTGAACCGTGAATCGTGGTTAAGGCCACGACGACAAAACCGCTTTCTTCTCAACCAGGCTACCCCGACAGGGGCCCGGAGGACTCTTTGCATCGGCACATCGCCACGAGCATCCTGTTTCGAATTTATTTTGTGTTGCCTGCGGAGGTGTGATCTAGGCTCAATATTGACTTTTTGCTGAGATTTATCGAAGAATCGGTATGTTTATTTGATTTAGAATATGGTTTTAGGGTAGGTAGAGAACGATTTTCATTAAGTCTGTTAGGTGGATTAATTAATTGTTTCTTCATCGTAACTAATAGAAAAAAAAAATAATAAATAAAAATAAAGGAAGAATCATAGTAATGCGAATTATATGCTATTTAATTTTTTAAAATTTTTCTACACACCACTGCTATTTATGAAACAAAATGTATCATTTTTATTTCATTAATTTATTCAATTAAATTATAAATCCACGAAATTGGTCAAGTAAACGCACAATCATTTGTATTCGTATTTAACGCTAGAACTACCGACGATTAAAATATACATGGATACTTATTTTTACCAAATAGATTAAAACGATAAAATGTTAAAAAAAACACGTAATGCAAGAGAAACAAATCTTATTGGCATTTTTTACAAAAAATTGCGCAAAATACTCCAAAATACACCGCGGTAAATTTATAAAAATTCTATGAAGAATTATATTGGTCGTTTTGATCACTCTGGTAGTTCTACTATTAATAAATCTTTAAACTGAATTTTCTCGAAAAGCGAAACCTAAAATGTAACAATGCTACCCTACATTATTCTTTTATTTTTTCACTTAAAATAATCCTTATATCATTTATACCATCAGTCTCGTAACACGCTGCATCTATTATTTCATCGTAATTCAATATCCATTATACTTCTGAAGGCTGACCAAAGGATGATACCTTCTCGTACGTATAATTTAAAAAAGATAAAAAATTCAACATTTTCTACTTTATCAACATTTCAATATATCTATCTTCTCGACACAACTTATAAAGAATGAAAGCTCAAGACAGTTTCAAGCCCGTTAACCTGTTAATTATGATGACCTTTGAAAAGTGTGTACCTAAATCGTGTCGCAAAAATGAAGCGATGACGAGTATACTTGTCAAATACAGAGTATGTGTAGTTGTTACAACATTAAATTAAGTTGTAATCAAATGAATGTTTTATTTTTTTTATAAAATTAATAATTTGATCACTAACAATCATTTATTTACTTAACTTAACCATGTATGGTTTTCATATGAAAGAAAAAAAAGAAAAAAAACCAACTACTTAGAAAAGTGATTAAATTAGAAATTTAATTCCTGCTGTTGCGGAATAATATTGTGCAAAGTAAGGTGCAATACGTAACGGTACTTCACACGTCGAGCACAATACATTTTAGAAAGAAAAGAAAATAGCTACTTTGCTCACAGTGTATACAATTTTTTTCATAATAATTATTTATATTTTTTTATCTTTACGTTTTATCTCGTCTAGGACTTCAAATATTTTAAACATCTTAAAATTTACGAATATATTTTAGTTTTAGCTAAAATTGCGATTAAATAGTAAAAGGTAACTACTTTTTCAGCATGAACATACTCGAACATACTCGTCATAACACAAAATATTGCCATTTCTTCATAACGAGCATACTTGTCAAACGCAGCTAACTGGCTAAATGCAACCCCGATTTATCTAAACCCAATTATCCAAAGAAAAGAATACCGAAAATACTCCCAAAACCAATGGAAACCAAGTTCCATGNAGGTAACTACTTTTTCAGCATGAACATACTCGAACATACTCGTCATAATACAAAATATTGCCATTTCTTCATAACGACCATACTTGTCAAACGCAGCTAACTGGCTAAATGCAACCCCGATTTATCTAAACCCAATTATCCAAAGAAAAGAATACCGAAAATACTCCCAAAACCAATGGAAACCAAGTTCCATGAATAGCCGCCCATCGCAGACTAATTCATTGACACGAATGACACGAATGACACGAATCGACCAGACGTCGAAGGTACGACAGCAGTTGCCATCCATTTGCAAAGAAACAAGAACGGAGGAACACGTTCACCGGTGTACATGCGCGATCAGGGTGAAAGAGAGAGACGATAATGTCGGGCCGACATCCCGTGGCGCTAGACTGTGACTAAATCCGCGGTGCCCATGCAGTGTTTACACTCGAGATGATGCCTCCTAATGCTAATACGCGGCCTGGGCCGGTGCAGCGCGGCCTCTCCTCCGGTTTCTTAATGCTCAATCGCAATCCAATGAAAAGTGTATGAATGGCAAGCGATTATCAAGTCGAGCGGGCGCCCTCAATGTGTCCGCCGAGGCGTCCGCGGCAACCCTGCTGCGTTAACCGACGTCGAATCCGGACCAAATGGTACGAATTCGCCGCCTTTCCCTCTCTTTCTGTCCCGTCCCCTTTCCACTGGTTCGTTCGTCCCTCCTTTCGTTCGCTTTTCACCTCGTCCGTCGACTTTTTCTCTTCTTTTCTCTTTTCAGTTGGCTGTCTCTTTTTAGTGTCTTTCTTTTTTTTTTTTCTTTTTTGCGGATTCAGACGATTGTACCGGTGGGCCTTCGAAGGGATTTGTAATGAAGCACGTGGTTGGATTTCCGGCTCACTCGCCGCTTAGAATCGGGTCAAAGAGCAATAACTAGTGTAATTACCATTGTTGGTAATCCCGATCGGTGAGGAGTCGTCGGGTAAGTAAAGGAGATGGAATGGTGGAGATCGAATGTGATTGGGGATGATAAAAGCAAGATTGAATGTTGGATGTTGGAAAGTAAAGTTTTGAAGTGTCGGAAAGTTAACTGCTGGAAACTTGGATATCTAATTATAAGTGCTACATGTTATGAAAGTTTCATTTTGAGACATTGGATGCAGGAAGGTTTAACGTTGGATATTTTATATTGCAGAAGCTGATTTATGTTGAAACGTTGAAATGAATTTGATATTTAAATGTTTAGTATCAGTGACTAGGTATTAAAAAAGTAATTGCTGGAAACTTGAATGTTGAACGAACAATTAAATTATAGAAAGTTATTCGTTGGACGCTTCGATGTTGAGAGGGTGATGTGTGTTGAGATAGTAAAAAAAGTTAACTATCGGATTTTAACTATTTGATTATTGGAATAGTGAATATTGGAAGCTTAGATATTGAAAGATTAAGTTTCCAACATTTACTTTGTTTGAAACTTGAATAATAAAACTAACGTTAAGTGGTTTATCTGTTCTTAATGAGAGTCTCTAACTTCTTTTTAGAATTCTTCTACAACATGTTGAAATTTAATAAATCTTATACGTACATATATTAAGAATATTAGAAGGCTCTTGTTTAATAATTTTAACGAATGTATAGGAACGAAGAAGTTTATAACAATCGAAAATTATCCAGTCTATCCGAAACGGTATCTTCGATACATACTTAATAATTCAAAATAAACTCCCAAATTTTTACTTTATTCTTTTAATAACTTCTAAAAAAAAAAAAAAAAATCAATCAAACCACAGAATTTATAATTCCAACAGAAAACCAAAGTAAAATTAATTTCGCACAGAAAAACCAGGTCCCACCTTCCCTTGATTAAATCTCTCGAACACAACCTTAACAAAAACTAAATTAAAAATTTAAACGATCCGAACCATTCCATACGCTCAAACACCGCCATACCTTGATCCTTTTCAACTTATTACACAAGAATAATTATTCATTAACATAGGTAATAATCAAAGAGCAGAATGCCACCAGGCACCGGTTCAACGACTAACCCTCTACTCTTTCCTAGAACAAAAATAAAAAAATCAAAGAATCAATTCATATGTACAAACGCAATCAAACCCGTGACCGTTCAAAAGTCTCATTCGTCAATTACCCACGGTGAAAGCTTCACTTTTCCATACCGATGCTCAGCAAAATGGACGCAAAGGTCTCCATCTCCCGCGTTTAATCCGCCTCTCGTTGGCAAAGTAACATTTTGACACGAGGCGTTTATCGGGAATCGAGGTTTGCTGAAACGGAAACCGAAACAGAGGCGCGGCCGGTTCCGGGACGCGTTCGAAAAATTGTTGTCCGCGAAAGTTCTTGCCGCTGACGTTTTTGGCCGCTCGCAACATTCCCCTCTGGGGGTGAAGAGGTAAGCGAAAAAGGGAGCGAGAGAGAGATGAGGAAAAAGGCCCGAGGCTCGACGCAACGGAACCGTTCCACCGAGCGATTCTGTTTGCCGACACGCACGTTCAACGAGAAGGATCGTTTTTCGGAGTCAGTGATTCGAATCGCGTGCTTCTGCCCGATTCCGATGTCCTGGAGGGCGCTTGAAAATTTTGCACGTGCCACTGTAAAAACCGGGTCGACTACGGAGTGCCACTCCGCCATTGAGGGGACGAGAACGGCATCAAGTTAGAGATGGTAACCAAGCTCTCGTCTCGAACGGCTACCCGCTGGCCCATCACAGATTTCCACCCCTCCTCTGGGGAAAATTGGTCATTCGTTCGGATGCTTAGACGGATGGCTGATGAGCTGCGTGAAGGTGTTGTTTCTTAGGTTTATAGGGTGTTGGAAGTTAACGCATCGCCAACCGCACGAGTTACAGTAGTTTAGGTATTTCTTAACACTAGAACTACCAACACGGTCAAAATGACCGTGTAAACACTTGGTAGTTTCTAAAAACAATTCTACATATTTATAACAATGCATTTTTTGTAATTTTTTACGATTTTCTGCAAAACATGTTAATCAGTATCCTTTCCACGTTCAATGCAGACAAATTTTTGCAATTCCCAATGACGAAAATTTTTTTCTTTTTTCGCTTGAGTTTATTTTAAAACGGAGGGAAAATCACTATTTTATGTAAAAATTATTAACTGAATCGGAAATGTTAAAAAATAACGATGTCAGTACATATATCCAGCTCGTTACCGAGAAAAAATAAGTTATATAAAAACACAAATTAGGTCTGTAACCGGAATAAATATTTCTTATATTATGTAAAATGTATATTATATCAAGCTCGATACATATATTGACATCCTTATTTTTATGCATTATATAAATATCATATATATTATATATAGATTTTTAATAACTATAGCAGTCCCGAAAACATTCAGGACAGATATCTCTATTCTCGGAAACGAGCGTCGGCAAGAATTGTAAAACCAAAAGAGTAACGATTAAAAGACGATTACGTCGATAAGCGATCGAGTAAGAAGATCTAAAGACATCGCCGCACGGCCAAAAGCAGCTCGATACATGTATCGATCTCGTCACTTTTAATGTTAAAGTAAAAGAAATATCTTAATGCCTAAATATAATAATGCAACGGAAAATCTTAGTTTAGATTTTAACGTTTGTAATTTTTGAAGGAATGGTTTCGAAAAGAAAACTGTTTAAGATAGAAGTTGCTTACTTTTGGATATGAATTATGGAAATAATTAATTTTAGGTAGATTTATATTTGAATTTTTTAAATTAATCCCAGTTTCCCTGCCTGCGAGGAATGAAAATCAACTCTAACGTACCTACATTTTATGACCCCTGAACTTATAAAATTTAAGACTAGAACAAGTAAAATTGTAAGTACAATTTTTTAAACTTTGATATTACGATCTTGTTATTAAATGGAACTAGAATTTATAATTGAATTATATAAATAAACTATTTTGGTTGTATTCTAGTGTTTATAAAAGAAGGAGAATCAATGGAAACAATTTCTAAAAGAATTCATGTTCAGAGTACTCGTTTGTCGAACAACTGATCTAACCAATTGCGTTATTCAGTTCGTTGACGAATTCTCTTTGCCTAGTCTTGCAATCAGAACCTAAAATGGTTATCATTTATGATCCAACCAATCTGACGAATAAAATCACTGTCAATCATTTATAAATCTTAAGATTCGTGTAAAATAACATAAAACTAAAACTGAAAATAAATGTGAAAACGAATATGAAAATAATTAGTTTAAATAAATAGTATAAAAATATATTGCAGGCTATTGAAAAGATAAAACGTAAAAATAAAAATGCTTAGTTCTTGAAATTACAGAGATAAGAAAAATCAGTTCTTTAGATTCTAATTTTAAGTAATTAAACTACTTAATATTACTTGTTTTCTATCAAAATTTGCAATGACTGTGTTCTTATTCGTATTAATTGATACGAATTAGATACACAAATAGAAATAGATGGATATGTATCTTTCAAGTTATACAGTTATGTATAGCGTTATAAAGGAATAAGAAAGAAAGTATATGGGAATAAAAAATTATTCTTCAATCGATGCAAAGATTTCGTTGTAAGTCTAAAAAAATAATCTACATTAATCGAGCGGCGAGTTACAACTGCATGAAAGTACAATTATGATGAATGTGTATTTAATTCAGCAGTAGCGGACAACATGAAAAATCACGAAATAAGTCAGATGTTCTGGGTTATTCTTCTGTCGAATTACGTACAGAAACTGATCGAGGACACCCGTCGGGCTCACGTTCCGGAATAATTTAATGACACAACCCTCGAATGCTCTGCTTCTCCACCTCTTGTTGCCGAGGGCCGAATTTGGTTAAATGCTTCACAATTAAACAGAAAATCGGTGTATCGACACTGTGACAATAATTTTATCTCGTATTTTCACCGTCGTGAATATTTGATTGTATTAGATTTTTAAGAAAATGTGATTGAAAGAGAATAAAATAAATTTAGAATAAATTGAAAGGGTTGAAGTGAACGAGAATTTCACAGAAAATGAATATTACCTGGTAACACCAATTACAGAAAGATGACTGTGTTATTTAATTGCACGCAATTTAATTTAGATATTATATAGTATCACAATCGTGTGTTCAAAATTTTTTATTTGAAAAAAAAATTGCACAAATAACTTAAACTAAGAGTTATAAATAATAACCCTGGAATATATAACACGAACAATAGAAATAACGATGGAAATATTTCAATGTTCAATGAACTTGGAAATGGGAGCAAAGTATTATCAACGTAACTTAATACCGATGCGAATGACCGACATCGTCATCACGAGTCTTCTTTCTGAAGGTCCTTATATACATTTAATCTCGACTGCTTTGCTTCCAGAGTTTTGCGTCTTCAATTTTGAATTATCTTTGAAGCTGATGTTCAGTTTCGTCCTCTCGGTACTTCTCCTGACGGGTGACAATATATGCAAATAAGTTTGCATTTACATTTGTATTATGCTTAAAAGATTGCATCTACCTGGAAGCCCACAAAATGCTATGAATTACAAGAAGGCGAAACTTAAAATGACCTTTTTGCTCCTAAAAAATATATACCACCGTTCATAATTATTTCAATAATTTCAAAAAGCAAAATTTTTTAGCTGTTATGAGTAGTACACTGAATATTATAACTCTACATTTATTACTTTATAAAATATATTTTATGAATTAAATATTCTTTTAGTTTAAATGTCAATTAAATTTATGATGCATTAATTCTTTTAAAAAAAGTGAGGCAGCTCTTTTCAACTTATCCAGATTAATTAATACTTTTTATATAGGATACGTACTATTGCAACCAGTGTACAATAAAAATAGCGTTGATTATTCTAATTCATTTGTACTAAAAACAACATCAGATATTTACTTATTTTTTATAATAAAATTGGAATAAAATATAAAATCTCTGTCGCTCGAATAATTATGATCAGTAATGTGTTTATTCGTTAAATTGTCTGAATTTTTCATTTAGAGACATCAGAAGTTGCAAAAGTTATGTCTGCCAAAATAATACGTGTTTTTCATCCTAACATTGGCTGATGAAAACTCTGAAACCCAAACAGTATCCTCCGAAAACACTACCCTTTTCCATCCCGAAACTTCTATCCTCAACGCTAACTACCCCTCCATCTCAACGGTCCGTTTCACCTAAACCTCTCCCAAACCTGTGGTCAACGCCAACGCTTCGAAAATAAGCGAGATCGGATTAAACCTCGGAACAATTACGCGACTTCTCTCGGTTGCTCCTTTCATCTCGTCAAAACGTCGTTCGCCGATTTCAGCCGTGACGCGTTTGCTTTGTCTCTTCGCAGGCTTTGACAGAGAGCGCCAAAACCGCGGGAATTACCAGTGTACCGTCGAAAAGAAACGAAACAGAATGAAACGGACAGAAAAAAGCACAAAAATATAAAAAAAAAATAAAAAAAAAAAAAAGATACATCAACAGAATAACAGTAACAGGATGAAAAGGAAGGGAACAGAGACAGAGAGTAAAAGAGGCGGAGAGGCAAACACACAGAGACCACGGTAGCGTCGGAACCATAAGAGTGTGAAAATGTTTTGCAATTTCGAAATCAGCCGTGGTCGGCAGTTTGCGCCAAAGCGCGTTACCGGAAACTGCCAACCAGTGGGCCAGCCCGACAGCGGCCGCCTCCGCAAAAGCGGATTGCGGTTCCGCTGGGTAACACGCATTAAAAACGCCTCACGCACACGCTGCATCGTGCCTGCCGGACCTTGTCTCGCTCGTTCTGTGTTTTTCTCCCTTTTCCACGTTTTTAAAAGAAAAAACAGACAGCCTCTTTCTCCTTCCATTTTTTGTTCTCTGTCTCTTTCGTTTTGTTTCTCGTCGGTTGCATGGAGTAATTTCTACATGTTACGAGCGCCGCCCATTCGCGCACGATCTGCTGGAAAAAGCAATGCGAATAGGATTAACGCTGCCGGTGTAAGCTTGTTGCGGTAAATGCTCTGTTCTCTGGTGAAATTTACTTGCGCGGATTAGCGGTTTGTCCACGGACACGTCGATGCGAAACGGAGGATAGATTTGCGGTAATGAATGCTGTGGTTTTTGCGGTTTCGTGGTGTTTGTAGGTAGGTTTGATGCGTGGGGTTCGGTCCAAGTTTTGCTTCTTTTTGGAACGAGAAAAGCGATGCTATCGAGTGACTGTTATTATTAAGTTGATTCAAAAATAATGTTCAACTTTTAATGGAATGTCCACTTATCTTTCTCAAGTTCAATTTATTTCTGAATCCTCTAGATATTGGATATGCTTTTCTATAACGGTTTTTCATTTGGCAGATAACTTGTTTATTCGTTTCGAAAAGAAATTTTGGGTTCTTGAAAAGAGTTTGAAAAAATAGTTTTCTAACGAGCAATTTTTATACAAAATTTTCTGTATTATGAAATCTTATGTATGTACTTTACATGAATTATTACGAAAGCTTATTTAAACTTTCAAATTGCTACACGTGTAGCATTAAAATTTTGACAAAGATGATGTTTTTCTATAATTATTTACTATTATAATGCAGGGCATCAAAAACCATAAAATTTACAACTTAACTTATTTCTCGTATTCTGTACGGTTTTGTAAATATTTACAATAATATGAAAATTCACAATTTTCTAGAGAGAGCGTTTTTACCCCTAAGATCGTTTTATTGTCATAATAAAAAGTGGTTTCGTTATTAGCATAACTTGAGCTATATTTTTGCAAAGTTCCAGATTTTTTAAAGTTTTTGTTTCCGTAAATGTTTATTTCATTAGAATCGAAGCGACTCACAATCAGTTAGATGATGATTCTCGCTAGATCTTCCATCCATTGTCTCTTAACACCTCCTAATTCTTTAATTTCGCTACGGAAGACGAATAATACGCGCACACAGAATTTAAATAATCATTTACCAAAGACATACATATACACTCTCTATAGAGAGTATTACACCATAATTCAATGTACAAGGTACTTAAATCTTTATTGGTGTATATTTAGCAACAAAAATGCCTCGATCTATGTATCGAGAACTCTTTCTGTTCCAAGAGTATCGTAACGAAAGGGTCAACCTAATACTCACGCCAACCTAAATGCATCTTCTTCCCCTATTTACACCGACTACACAATTCGCAGAAACTAATTTTTACACAAACAATTTCAATAAAGAAACCAACAATATAACATCGAACGACAGAGCAAAACAATTTCTGCTTTTCCCTTGAGAGGGTTGAGAAAAAGTGACCAGCAAACGNGGAATGTCCACTTATCTTTCTCAAGTTCAATTTATTTCTGAATCCTCTAGATATTGGATATGCTTTTCTATAACGGTTTTTCATTTGGCAGATAACTTGTTTATTCGTTTCGAAAAGAAATTTTGGGTTCTTGAAAAGAGTTTGAAAAAATAGTTTTCTAACGAGCAATTTTTATACAAAATTTTCTGTATTATGAAATCATATGTATGTACTTTACATGAATTATTACGAAAGCTTATTTAAACTTTCAAATTGCTACACGTGTAGCATTAAAATTTTGACAAAGATGATGTTTTTCTATAATTATTTACTATTATAATGCAGGGCATCAAAAACCATAAAATTTACAACTTAACTTATTTCTCGTATTCTGTACGGTTTTGTAAATATTTACAATAATATGAAAATTCACAATTTTCTAGAGAGAGCGTTTTTACCCCTAAGATCGTTTTATTGTCATAATAAAAAGTGGTTTCGTTATTAGCATAACTTGAGCTATATTTTTGCAAAGTTCCAGATTTTTTAAAGTTTTTGTTTCCGTAAATGTTTATTTCATTAGAATCGAAGCGACTCACAATCAGTTAGATGATGATTCTCGCTAGATCTTCCATCCATTGTCTCTTAACACCTCCTAATTCTTTAATTTCGCTACGGAAGACGAATAATACGCGGACTCAGAATTTAAATAATCATTTACCAAAGACATACATATACACTCTCTATAGAGAGTATTACACCATAATTCAATGTACAAGATACTTAAATCTTTATTGGTGTATATTTAGCAACAAAAATGCCTCGATCTATGTATCGAGAACTCTTTCTGTTCCAAGAGTATCTCTAATACTCACGCCAACCTAAATGCATCTTCTTCCCCTATTTACACCGACTACACAATTCGCAGAAACTAATTTTTACACAAACAATTTCAATAAAGAAACCAACAATATAACATCGAACGACAGAGCAAAACAATTTCTGCTTTTCCCTTGAGAGGGTTGAGAAAAAGTGACCAGCAAACGAAGAGAATCGGAAAGAGACTTTCCTTCGCGTCTATCCACATACATATGAAAGTATTCGCGAAACGAACCATAAGGACGGATCCAAAGATGTTGTCGGTGAGATGAAAGGATCATCCCTCTGTACGAGATCGTCGTCAAAGGGACACGCGTGTCTGGTCCCCCGCTGTGATTTTCACTCGACTGCTCGTCGCCGTCGTCTCGCCTTGGTCTCCGAGCCGATGTGTCGCGTGTTATTACCGCTCCTCGTCCAGTTAATAATACTTCTCTTCATCTCTCTGCACTACTACCGGTCGTCTGTATAGGTATTCCGTGCACAAAGAAAATTCCTTCTCTTTTAAACAACCCCGTTTAACGGTTGCACGCACCCCCACTCGCGACCCGACGCTGGACGACAAGATGCGCAACGTTTTTTCGATTACCACTTTTTACGCCTTTGTCTTTCAATGTGTTGGAGTATGGAAATATTACAAGTAGCATAATCGCGACATGTATGGTTAGTAATGATGAAACTGTTAATGCAATCAGCGCATTGTTTCGCGTGGTCTATGAATGGGTGAGATGATTTCTAAGAAACCCCATGAAATTTAAAAAAAAATGCTTGTTTATTTCGATTTTTTATCGCAAATTAAATTTTATTTATATTGTTTCTATTAATCTTTCTAACAATAAGATTTAAATCCTGTTTTTCAGGAAAAAACAGAAATCTAAAGGTTTAATGTTTAAGTAGAAAACAATTACATTATATTAAAAACAGAACCGAGTGTACATTATTCAGAGTTAAGCAAATTTTATTTTGGAAAACGAACAAAAAGTAATGAACGAAGGACTTAGATTTATTTCTGAACAACGAATACCGATTTTAGTCGGTGGAAAATGATTCGTAAATTATGAATACACTATTGTATTTGTCGTACGAAAGAACTGAGCAACAAATAAATGTGACCCAAAAGAGACACATTGATAGGAGTCTGAAGCGTATCGTCAGATAAGAGGAATGCTTCTAAAGAGTGATCGATCATTGACGCGATAGTTTTATTCGTCGATCTATTGGAATAAATTTTTATTCGAATAAAGTCCAGTTCTAATACTTCCTTTATAACCATCACGTGTTGAATATAGATACATATATCACAAAATTATTACACTAAATAAAAATATAAATTCCATCAGGATGCTTAGTCTTTGCGAATTCTTGATTTTGATCATAAGATTATGAAATTTATTAATACACGGTATTTTATCCGATTAAATTATGATACAACCGGAATAGAAATAATTCCTTTGTAAAAGCAAATAAAAAATACAGCACGAAGTTATTCCACGTAAGGCTCTGTTAAANCAAAACTTATACACTGTAATCATAAACCAATTTGTTTCAAAATATGGTAAAATAAATATTTGTATATTATTAGATTAATCACGAATTAGTACATATTTCAAATCACATTTCAAAACAGGATACGTAATACNCTGCAAGACTATTAGCAACCACCTCTTTATCCACTCTCACACGAGCCATCGAACTACCGTAAACACTTAATTACACCAAACCAACTATTTCCCTTCTCAACCCTCTCAAAATAAAAAAAAACCCACCTATGGAACATCACAATCAACGAAACCTGTCTTCGCTCGACAACAAAAAGAAATAAAAAATAAAAGAATAAAACAGCAAGGAACTTCGACTTACAGATCGCGCATCGAAAAAAAGCTCGTTATTGCGCGGAATCGTTCTTAAAGAAACGTACGCGGCACCGCGTACCCACGATCGGGTGGCCGTGTCGATAATATCGGCAAGTGGAGCGGAAGATATGGCAAGAGAAAAGCGTGGAACAAAAAATCATGTGCACCGAGTGACGTCGAGGCAGGGTGTCCCCGTGCAAGTTTTCGTGATGCCCCCCACGGAGGTCAAGCCTCGACGGGGGCGCCGTTTCTGGACCCTGTAATTTGAAATCTTCACAGGAAGAACCGGCTAGAGGGGGCCAAGGAGCCGGGAAAAATAACTGGCACCCCTCACGGCCGCAGCGCCTCCCCCCTTATTCTTTCGCGACAATGCAGCAAACTCCCGAGAAATTCACCCTGCAATCAGCAGCGAAGTCAAACGTTCTCAGGAACGTGTGCGATGAAAAAGCCACGTTCGCATGCCTACGGGACCGTCAATCGAGTTGTTATTAACCGAGGAATGGCTTCTGCTGATTGTGAGTTTGATTCCTATGGGCAGGGTTAAAAGGTATGCGAGGTTATTCGATTTTGTTAGTTTATTGCTTTTTGTACGTGTGTGATTAGAATGTTTGTTTGGGCTATTTTTTTATAGCGATAGCAAGTGTTTTACGATGTATGTTATATTATTTTTTCGTTGTAATTCTTTTACGAATAATGTAGTAAAGAAGTTTATTAATATGCACGGTTAGTCACAAAGGTATCCGGCCACTTTGAGTATTTAAAAAAAGAAACAATTTCCTTGAGGATAAAAAATAAATTAAACCAAAATCTGTATTTTTTTTTACTATAATGTATCATATTTTTTTTAAGTTGAATATATACGAGAAAGAAATTATATTTTAAAGAAACAACATTAATATCTGGAGTGGTCGAATACTTTTGTAACCAAGTGACGGTTGAAGAAATATGGAATCTCAAATATAACATTCGCAGTGATTTTTATTTATTGTTGTTTGGATCAAAGTTTGTTTGCTTTCATTGAAAAACAAATTATGGAATATTAAAATTCTTTGAAATTTATACGCGTAGTTCATAACGCCTAAATTTCTATCAAGCAACTAAAAGGAAATCACTATTTTGACAATTATTTGCTATCTTTCGATACTCGGAATATTTTTCTACACCCTTTCAGAAAAGGGAACATGTGAAAAATATTTTTGTTTTCGACATAGTTGACCATGTTTACCAATCATAAATAGGGAACAATGGGTTCTATTATAATAGTTACTCTAACAGACGATGAAAATAATCGTTCGTTCAAGTTGGTGGAGCTTGAACATGAAAAACAAGAAATTCTTCGAAAAATAATAAAAATAAAGTGTTTGGATGGTCGCAAATTCAAGAAACTTCTGAATTATAGCGCATATTTAAATTTAATTTTAATTTTGAATATAAAATGACTTCGATACACTTGGTGTACTTTCCAACAACATTATAATCCATGAGAAACTTTCCATTATTTAATCTCCATATATTCATCTACTCTCTATCCACTGAATCAAAAATTCATTACACTGTCACAAAAATTCTCAAATTAACACATTTCTTATTATACAGCACATTCAGACATTTAAATAGAGCAAAACTCGTGTAACTCGTATCGATACAGTACACCTTGCGATTATTTATTTATAGCTACCTTTTCTGAAAATGGGCTAAATCGTGCTCGCAGAAGGTAACAGCAATAACAATTTATAGTATTTTCATAATATGAAAACATTTTGAAGTTATTTTCTTAAATATACATAGGTATCGTAACACAAACCTTGTATCTTAGCATTTTTTCAAAACTTTAAAATTTCCCGTTATGACCGTTTTGTTTTAAAGTCATTAAGCGTTCTGGTTATTTTTGTTCGCTCACTAAACGTTTCCAGATTTTCAGCAAAACTTATACACTGTAATCATAAACCAATTTGTTTCAAAATATGGTGAAATAAATATTTGTATATTATTAGATTAATCACGAATTAGTACATATTTCAAATCACATTTCAAAACAGGATACGTAATATATGAAATACAAATAATACACAGCCTGATCTAATTTATCATCATTTGCTATTTTCAAACTATTGTGAGGGTAAAAGTTGCTTTCATCCAAGTTTTTTTGAAATCTCAGACAAGACACTGAAATGAGATTGAAACGGGAAATATACGTGTTCCAAAATGCAAATATTATTAGATACGTAGTTTAAATATGTACATCTGTGACTGGTCCTGTATTTCAATAATCGACATTTCGGATAATCGACGTTCTACCGTACTAATAATCAACGCGGACAAAGTAAATAGAACTTCTTAGAAATTTTCCCGGGAAATCACCGAATCTCTAAGCCAAAAGAAATTCTCAAATTAATCATGTTCTAAAGCGTTCGCGATGCAAATATTTTCACTTTCAATTGGATTTTACATAACTGCCTGAAATTGGTCGCGCGTCATTGAATTGGGAGGGTTTTTGCCAGAACGACGATTTATTTGCAGTGGGCAACGGCATCAATCGATCGGCCAGCGAATACGCACGGCGGCGGTAGCCGTGTAGTAAACCTGGTTATCGCATTATCTCGGACACCGGAGACCTGCACGAGGGAAATCTATTCTATGGGGAACTTGCATTTCACGTAGGGGCCCCGACCGATCGGCTCCATTATACCAACCGAGCATATCGCTTCGTGTATCTATCTGCTCCGCTCTGCAGGCCTAGCACCGATAACATTGACGTACCGATAATTTTGTAATATCGTCGTTCACCACTCTCTGTGTGTATGTGTGTTCCATGGTGGGTTGAGCATGTAGGTGTAGGTCATATATTTATACGCCAATTTTTTTAAATATCGAGCGATACGTTTTTCGTCTGTTTGCTCTATTTAATAGCATACCAAAATTCTGAAAAAAAACTGGCACATTCTGGATATTGTTGCATATATTTGTGAATTTTTAAAAATTTTTCCATTACGAACTTTTATTGTTAAAAATTAAAAAGCTTAAAAAAATTCTAATCGCTGATTTCTTATAGAAGATTTAAAGAAACCACTTTTATATTTTTGTGCTAACAACATTTAAAAATAGTTATTATCCTCTAATTTTTTCGATTTTCTTCAGTACGGTGCATCTTACGAAAAATCTGAAAAATTGAAAGCAAATGCTTCGCCCTTTAAAATTATCCCAGGAAGATTTTGAATGATTTTTTTTTTTTTTTTAAGTTTACAGTTTAGAGATAGACGATTTTTCAGTTAGGAATTATTTAATTTTTGCACCTAGTGTATTTTCCATTTAAACAGTAAAAGCAGTATTATAATTTTATCTATTTTATAAATATACAGCATAAATATATTTATTTTATAAATAAAGATGTANTTTTTTTTTTTTTTTAAGTTTACAGTTTAGAGATAGACGATTTTTCAGTTAGGAATTATTTAATTTTTGCACCTAGTGTATTTTCCATTTAAACAGTAAAAGCAGTATTATAATTTTATCTATTTTATAAATATACAGCATAAATATATTTATTTTATAAATAAAGATGTATTACTTCGATAATTATTATTGAACTACTTCATTTTGTTCGATTTATGGACAAAGGGTCTGTATGACTTACATTATCTTAATTCATTTTCAAGATGGTATTATTGTAAACAATAAATTCATATTTTTTTTTTCGTGAAAACAACAAAGTTTCTAAGGGCAATTAAATTATCAACTTCGATGTAGCTGTAAATTAAAAAGAAAAACAAAAAAGGAAGTTAAATTAAAACTTCCATTGCAATTTACTCAATTCACCATTTTAGTCTGTGAGTTATTTTTTCAGAGTGTTTCTCAATTATTCCTTTAATTGGTTCATTATTTTTATCCCACATTCTAAATCAAAAAATAAGAAACAAAATACGTAAACTCAAATTTCCATAACACAAAATTCTGAAAACCTAAACCTCAAACGAACATACATTCCAAATAGAGTTAATGTTAAAAAATAGCGGAAGAAGAATACTTCATGATTTTGACGAATGGCCTACCAGCAAAAAGGAAAAATGACCGAACAGAAGCAACACAAGTTGCCATCGTGTGACGATTCATCGTCGGGTGTCGAGGATCCGATAAGGCGGCTTTTAAAGTCCTTTAAAAAGCAATACATCGTCGAGGCGACGGAGGGCGAAAGAGAGCGAGCTCTCAATAAATATCCCATGGATCCTGCTGGCACGTGACTCCCTTATCCTGCGATCTTAAATACTTGGCTGCGCGTGTCGGTCATTCCGATCATCGCATTAACTCGCACAAATGATCCTATGTTATAGCCGTCCTGCGACCTACTGATTTCAAATCACTAAAATCACTCGAATGTAACATGTGACATTTATTGTGAAAAGTTGGAGTATATCGTCGGCTTACAAGAAATATCCTTTAAGTCTTTAAAATTAAGTTTTAAAATAAATAGATTTTTACTATAAAATACTTACTCGTTAGTGTTTGTTCTTCCTTTAAAATATTTTGTTTCTGAAAGTACAGCATTCGTAAATATAATTACAATATACTATAGTATTTTATACTTTCTAAGATCTTAAGAAATACGAATATTTACGAAAACTTGACATATTATTAGTAAAGTTTCCTTGTACGCGCATGATATGGAAATAAAAAATTTACAAGAAATCGTTCTTGAAAGTAAAATTTCTCAAGTTTTTTAAGGAATTTATGATTCCTTCGTTCAAGGTTTAGCAAATAATTCTGTGCAGAGCATCTATTTAGTCTTCAGCTAATTAGTCTAACAAATTATTTGTGTTTCATGAACCTACGACAGGTTATAATTGTTGAAATATAAAGATCATTAATTGTGATTGCACAAAAGCAGGTCAAGGAAAAATTGAGATCTTAAAAAAGTGGATACGATGTCGTCTGTTTAAGAGAAGTCAATTAATTAATTATAAAATTAAGCAAATACAATTTTTAAATATTTATATCGTTACATACAATTTTTTGAAACGATTACGTTCACATGTTGAACAAATGGAGTTTAGCTTTGTATCTTTGCAAATTTCGTGTCCTCGTTTAAAATTGAAACCACAGTTAGTCGATATCACACACTGATCAAGACACAAGAAACGTATTTCCATTAACCATTAAACGTTGGAGCCGATTAAATTCCTTATGCATATCATTAATTAGATCGCACCAATAAATATTCATATATTTATAATATTATTAAATCCTACGTCACAATCAAGATTTGTTAAAACACTTCTCCGCTAGTCGTTGCTCAAAATAACATTTCAAACATAGTTTGTCTTCTTACACGTATTTAGCTACTAATTTTACTGACAATTTATAATTTAACTTACACGATTACTTACTAACAACAAAAATTTTAATTTATCTTATTATCGATAGATTTCAACACTTTTTTCACAAGGTATGAGCAAATATATGTAGATTATGAGTAACTATTAGATGCTAGAAAAAGTTCGTACGAATTTATGATATAGAATTCAAGGAGTCCGAACTTTCATGAAATGTAATTTTATTTAATTAAGCAATCATTATTAATTTCTACCGCTCTTCTTCAATGTTTCTATTACTATAAAAATCTTGAGTTTTAATTGCACAAATTAACTAACTGTTGCTTTGATCTCGTTATCGTTTTGAATTTTTACGAGTTTGAAATAGACTCGAACCATTTTGGTATACTCTCTTTTTAATAAATATTATAAATGCGTTTTGCTGCATTTCCTGCTGTGTTCCCAAAGTTAAATTCATAAAATACTATTCACTTATATAGCATCTTTAACTTTGGATAGATAACGCAACAATGTACACTAACCCTCTATGGGACCGTGTGACTTAAAAGTTAGAAACTGATGTATCTATATTTAAAAAAATTAATTTTGTTTAGTTATCACTGCACTATTAAATTTGATTACTGTATTACCGTAGTGACACCACGATCCATCTACAGTAATTATTAGTTATTACTAATTTAGTTATAACTATTAGTAATTATATTATTAGTTACATTTTCAAATCAAAGTGAAAAACTGTAATCAATCGTAATTTTTTCTCCAATAAGCAGACAAAAGTCGGGCTATAGAGGGATTGGAGAGGCTAACTAAATGGACAAAATCTTCTAATGATACCACCATTATTATATTATTTCCGAAAAAATGCTATAAGAAATTCAATTTGAATTTATCTCTAACAAAAAAGTGCACCAACTTTTTTCGGTACTTAATATATTACGAACTAGACGATATTAGATGCACTTACGTTACTCTACTGTATAAAGCAGTTTCACCTCGTTACAAACGGAATCTCATCGCCTAACTGTAACGAGAGAGCATGGAAGCTAAAGGGCGAGGCGTGAAACCGCGGATGCACGACGACAGTTTTCGAAGATCCCTAGGGAACACGGTGCTACGATTTCAGACGAGCCGCGCGAACGCCCGTGTTACGGGGTTGTCAAACCAGAGACAGAATGACATCTCTATTATCACACGAGCAGACCATAGGAAGAGAGAGGCCCACGCACGAATGAAAGAGAGAAAAAGAGGGAAATAGTTAGAGAGACAGAGAGGCGAAGGGAAGTTGCAAAAGGTTCCACATAGGAACGCGTGCCACCGAGATAACGGATCTCCCCGATGATAATCCTCCTTGGTGGCGTCCTAGGGCACATATGGTCGAACCCCATGACTGTTAAACAGATCCACACTGGCAGCCATCGTTGTAAGACTTTATCTCGGAAGATGCCATCGATAATTTCGATTCCCTCAAATATTGGGAGTAAGGTTGATCGGAAGAGATTTGATATGATGTTCCAATGACTTTTTTTTTATAACCCTGATGAGCTGATACGAAGTAGATTATTTTTTCCTGATATTCCTTGTTTTTTTGCCTTGCACGGTGAAATTTTAAAAAGGTTTGTAACGAATTTTGTATCGTTGCTAGAGATTTTGCTTCAAACTTTTTAATATTGTGCTTATGATTAGTATCATTGTGGAAATATAACTATAACTTTTCTGTATTTATAACAAAAATAATATTTTATAGCATATAACTTTAATTTGAAGCATCCACAATCCTGGAGATATTCAAGATAATCATTTTTATTGCTCCACCATGTATATCACAAAATTGACTGTCAGAAATATTAAATATTCGTTAAAAGGCTACAAATTACTGCCATAGAGTAAATGTATATACGTATGGCGATTTTCGAACGAATACAAACAAGAGTGAATAGAGTCACACGAAACGCGGTATAATAGAATTTTTTTTTTTTTTTTTTTTCATATTCGAGTTGAATAAACTGCTTGAATATTAGCAACTATATTATTTTTGTCTATTTTAGATTAATTATATTTAAAAACTTGGTGAAATTTTTGTCTATACGTATAAAAGATGTCTTTTAGTAATGGTTCTATCTTGTAAAGATTGCTTCGATTATTTCAGACAGTAAGATAACAAATGATCCGTTGTAATTGTAATATTAGATTCAAGCCAAATAGATATCGGTTTATGATTTAGCAAGTGGAACTGAGTAAATTTTGTGCCACTGATTCGTATTGTTAGTCTGAAAACTGTTGCTTATTCTTTTCTGGTTAATTTGGGAATATGGAAAAGAAAATCCAAAAGGGCTCTAATATATGAAAAGTAATATATGAACAGTTATTCCACTGTGCCTTCAACTTCATCTTCGCGATCTTCATTGTGTGATTAATTAAATCTTCATAGTGATGATTTGTATAGCGATTTTTGTTTCTTCTGTTAAGTATACAGATACACTACTGTTTATCACTAATATCATTTCATCTCATAACAAAATCCTTACAATAATTAATATACATCAAACCATTTCAATATAATCGCACATCTTACTTCAATATTTTCCTACATAATAAATATTAAACTACTAATAGGATAATTCTGGTAGAGTGTTCTGTAGAATGTAAAATATTCCGTTTTTAGTAATATTCTGACTATTCTAAATATTAATATCAATATTATAAATCCGTATTTATTTAATTTACTAAATATATTCTTTTAGTTTAAATGTTAATTAAATTTACGATATACTGATTGTTTAAAAAAAATGGACGCTCTCCAACTTATCCTAGTTAATTAATAATTTCAATTCAAGATATCTATAATTATAAGTAGTATACAATAAAAATAGTGTTAATAATAATGTGACAGTCATCTATGAAACATTAACATAAGACGCTTACTTATTCTTTTGTAATAAAATTCAAATAATTATGAGCGCTAATATATTCACTCGTTGAACTGACCCAAATTTCCATTAAAAAATTTCAGAAATTCTAAAAGTTATCTCTGCATTGGAATCCTAACAAGTATACGGTACAACAAACAAGCTTTTAAGAAAAACAAGGTGGAGAGTAGTAATTGGGTGGAATGCTTGGCGTCGTAAATGAGAAACACTCGAAGCAGGACGAGGAAAAAGCATGGCCAGTAAGCTGGCCACAGCTTCCGGTTCGCTGCCACATAATTTCGTTACTTTGCACGAAATTGGATTAAGGGGTTCGTTAAGGGCGCATTAGCGCACGTTAGCACGTTATACGATGACCCTGGGCTGAATTACATTGTGGCGTTTGGTCAACTTTCAATGGGCCATGTCGAGTGACCCCGCTGGGTTCCGGAAGTGCCGCAGATTTCCACGTTTCCCCTGCTTTTCGACGTCTTATTTTCTGTAGCACCACCGATAGACGGGACAACGTACCTTTCGATGCTTTTTCACACTGACCACGAGTGAAAATCACGGGTCAAAAATTTCTATGCACCCTTCTTTACGTTATTTTGTTTGTTACTTATTGTTAGAACGTATACCACTGCTATGGAAATATTCGAAGAGTTTTGGAGAGGAAGAGAAATTTTACTTTCGATCGTTCGGAAAGAAATCACAGCGAAGTTTGTCGATTTTTAAAAAAGATTTTAATTTTTAATTAGCCTTAAAGGTCAACGTGAAAAATGTATTTTATATAAAAATTAAACTTTGTATTCTTTCTAGCAATAAGTGAAACCGTGCATCCTTTACCCTTTATATTTCAGACATATCTTCACGATAAAATTAAAGTAAATATAGCCATGGTGTGTAAAGTTAGTCTTTAGAATACCATAAAACACGGAGACACTTTTTTATTTTTTTAATAGTAAAAAACACAGGATTTTAATACGTTACTTAATTAAATAATCAAATTGTTGAAAAATAAAAATGAAAGCTGAAATATGTTATAGAAAGTTACATTCATATACACTATAATAACTAGTACCGCTCAAACTTTTCTAAAACGCTGTAAGTTTAGAACGGAAATAATTTTGCCGCGGCATTAATTTCATAAATAAAGATTTCCTAGCAAACAGTTTTCCAAATTTTCTTTCAATTCTACATATCAGCAAATTTAACGTTACTCGAACAAATCTCTAGATTATCTTCAAACTATTGCAACAATTTTTTTACGAATTCACAATCATAAGCCAAACATACCTCTAAATACCTTTCCTTAGCAAATTTCCATATTTCCCTCGATCCATCGAATTCCCATACATAAAAAAAAAAAGAAACGTTCATAACAATGTGAACGCGACGTGACAATGTCCCAGCACGTTGTCGGGACCAACAGAAAGAAAACGAACGACGCATAGTTACAGTAACCAGATTTCTCCTCGCGTGCTCCAGGACGATCGAAAAGGAGAGTCGTCGCAAAAGTCTATCGAGTCGTTGTTCATCGACCGGATCGTCGCCATGGGATATCAAAAAGATGCTAGATAGGCTACCATTCGCGGCAAGAAAGGGGTCGCAGGACTCGAATCTCTTAATTATAAAGGGCACCGGCGATAATTGTCGTGTAGTTGGACCAACATTGTGACTGCATGTTTTCCCGCCACGCCCATCTCGGTGTTCGTCACAGCGGGCGAGCCTTTTCTTCGTGTTTGCTCTGCCGTGGGACCGTGCTTCTTTGGATCTTTATTAACCGTGCCGGAATCTCGATATGTACCAAGATTGATTCCGAGCAAATCCTCGCCTCCCACTGATCTTCGGTCGATCTCCCGTGAGAACGATTTTTTTTCTTATGATCGGGGGCAAGTTGGTTTGGCTTTGAACGGGTTGTTGTTGTTTTTTTTTTTAGTATTGCAACTATTAAGCCTGTAAAATTGTCGGTTTTCATATTTCTTGCTTCAAAATTGTCAAAGGAAGAGTAGGAAAGTTGGAACTCACTCCCTATGTAGGACGCCTTATATCGAATTTGTTAAATTCAAAAACGCTATTTATATCATATTATATTATATATACTTTTTATATTTCTATTTAATTACTTTAAATTCAATTACTTCTAACTTCGTAATCTTATGTTGTAAATAATATTTAACGTCTATACAATTGATTATCTCAATTTGTATATAAATGTCCATGTTTGTNACTCCCTATGTAGGACGCCTTATATCGAATTTGTTAAATTCAAAAACGCTATTTATATCATATTATATTATATATACTTTTTATATTTCTATTTAATTACTTTAAATTCAATTACTACTAACTTCGTAATCTTATGTTGTAAATAATACTTAACGTCTATACAATTGATTATCTCAATTTGTATATAAATGTCCATGTTTGTGGTATCATTTTTCAACAGTTGCTGAAATTTTTCTATAATATAAAATAGCCTATAAAATATTACACAAAAGTATGCAAAAATAAAATACCACGCATCAATTGATCTTACATTGAATCTATAATTACATCTGCCAGTAACAATAATGCACTAAAACTTCTAGTGAATGAAATTGTATTACTGCAGTTTTCTGAAATGAAATATAAAAATAAAAATAAATTCCATTATTTACTCCAGAAAGTATTTTCTTTATTCAAGAATTAAATCACACTAACGTATAATAAATTTCTTAATACGTTTAAAATTTAAGCACCTCAAACTAAGTAAGTTAAAAAAAATATCGTAGAATTAAGTTAGAACAGGTGATGCTCATTCACAAAGACTCTACAAAAGTCATCACGGAGCTACGAACATCAAGACAAAAAGATATTCAAAGAAGCACACGCAGTTCGGTCCTAACAGTCATATCGATCGATTTAAAAACTACCCCAGCGACTTTTCTTAAAAAAAAAAAATAAATAAATAAATAAATGAATAAACATAAAACGGAGCAAAGTGAAAGTAGAGAGCGTAAGAAAAGAGAAAGATTCTTCTTTCAGCCTGTTCGTAGAAATTCGATAGCCAAAATATTGAATTTCCGTCGAAAAGGGAGGATAGATGCGGTTCCCTCTAAATCGGGGATGCAAGAAGTCGTGTAACAAAGAGGGTGACTCTTTTCACCTTGCCTCCGCTCCCTTTATTTTTCAAACGCGTTCCTCTTCTTATTTTTCGTAGCGTGCCACGAGGGTGAGTGGCAAGAACCACGACGTTCCCTTCGAATTACGCAAGAATCCCGCGGCGAGCCCGATTCTAATCGATCCTTTGATTCCGCCACGCTTTAACTCTGCCCCACGGGCATCCCTTAACGAAGACGTTGCCCTTCCAACTTCCCTCCGTCGATACGTCGTTTTTTTCGAACGAACTTTCCTCTTTTAAGCGAGTTATCCTCCAATACACTGTGGGAATTTTGGCAATTTCGTGTACAATTTAAGGTGAACTAGGGAACTGCCCCTACTTTCTGGTGCGCGTTTTATTTTATCGAAGAGTTTAAGAGACATTGTATTTACCTTCATTTATGCAATCTGTGTTAAACTAAAATTAAAAGTTATGAAAATAGTAACTTTAATTGTATTTGTGTTGATTTGAGATTCTAAATTATGAAAGATTTAACACTAGAACTACCGAACCAGTCAAAATGACTGGTTCATAATTTCTTATAGAAATTTTATAAATTTACAACGATGCATTTTTGGGGATTTTCTATGACTTTTTGTAAAAAAATATGTACAAAGAATTGTTATCCTTATTATAGATACTTTTTTAAATATCTATCACTTTTATTTCTTTGATACAAATAAGTCTACTTTAATCGTCGGTAGTTCTAGTGTCGAAAGAGAAATAAAGAGATTGAATTATCCCTTTTGGTATGGTACACTTGGAACCGAAAATATTATTGATAAATATATAAATCGTAATATTAACGGTTACTCATTTTCATCGATGATTAATTATCTTAATTTCTTTTGAAAGCGTGTGCATCAAGATTTTAATTTGTTTGTTTCTCTCGCTTCTTACAAACTGTTTTTGATAAGAAAAATCAGCTTTCGAGAGAAGAAGACGATACTTATGGTAGAGGAAATATTTAAAAAATTATAATTTTTTTTCAATGAGATTAAAAAGAACATTCTGCAAAAAGATTCAAAGAAAGGGACATATGGTATTCATAAAGGTGGACAGAATCTGTCCAGTTAACGGAGGTCCGTGAATCAATGCTGTCGGAGTAATTTACGATTTTCTGCTCTACTAACCAAGAAAGTGACTTGCTTCCATTCATTAAATTTACGTAAGTAAAGATCATTGGTGTCCGTGCTTCATGATTATGTGAAAATAATTAAAAAATACAAAATATAATAAGAGAAAATTAAGTAACTATTCATTACATATTTCTTATTATTAATTTCTCAGAACGTTCAACAAAAAAATTCAAACGTGTATTTAATTAATATACCAGTACACTTAAAATTGTTTAATTGTATATTCTGCGATATCACTTAACAAAATATATATACAAAACTACTTTTCCAATTTCCTTGTCAAATATTTAGAAATCTTCGCGACGCAGATTTCTATTTTAACAAACATTTCCTATTATATCGTAACGTTAAAACTACAACTAAGGATTTCAAATTCATTAGTTTAGTTGATAAGTCGGTTAACCTACTTTTAGCATTGAACATGAACTTAATTTTAAACTTAGTTACTTCTAACATTTCCAAGCACAACTCTGATAAGATACTTCTGTTAGACTTGTGTATCTTTAAAATACCGCCGTTGAAAGGAAAATACAACTTGTAATACACTTATCCAGAATATATTAATTGTTGTGTTACATAGTTATCAACTCTTAACTGCTGAGTCTAAGAAGTTCTCAAAAAAAACCTAAAAATTTAATGTTTAAGCAGAAAACAATTAGAATGTGTCAAACTCTACAAAAATTTGGGATCACTTTTCGATTTGTACCTATATCGAGACATCCACTGACTTTCTTATCACTTTCAAATAGATATTGCAGGTATTAACGCTGGAAAGACGTGCCACGCGCGTCAAAATGTTTATGTTTCAAACTCGCGAACGACGCGTTGTACACGTTGGTAGATTTTTACGTGCATGGTACGTCGACTGAGATAGTTTGTTGAAATATAGTGAAATATAGCACACTGTACAAGATTATTAACACGTTAAGCGCCAAGTCCTTGCGGACCGAAGCTGAAATTTTCGTTTAGGCATCGTTGGTTTTTGAGAACCAACAGTATCAAATTCAAAAAATAATACCTTACAATTCATTAATGGGTTCTATTAAATCACATTAAACGAGGATACGACCTTCCTTTACAGGTCTCTACAATTTTCTTCTTAAATTCTTAACTATTTTGCGACCAAATGTTTTTCAATTAATATCGCACCACATTAAATTAGTGTTCATATCTATGTAAAATTTTTCGCGTAAGACTCTACCGAGCCTTTTCGTTTCAAATGACGCTTCATGGTGAATGACAATCATTTTGGTACGCACAACTATGAATTAGCTGCCAGCGCAAGTAATTAATACCAATTCTCTATATTTTGATAGACATTTCGCTAAAAAGTTTTCTAAAATATCAATTCTAAATTCTTGTGTTCCTTAGAATATGTTGATATTTCAAACTTTTGGCCGGTAATGTATACATATATAAAATATTCGAAATAAAGTATTGGACAAAAAATACCAAATTTTTCCTTAAACGTACCATTTTTGTTCTATTACACAAAATTCTCCGGAAAGACATAACTATCGATGTTCTATTTCGACTAACCTCGAAGGCAGATATTAAGAATGGCTNTTAATACCAATTCTCTATATTTTGATAGACATTTCGCTAAAAAGTTTTCTAAAATATCAATTCTAAATTCTTGTGTTCCTTAGAATATGTTGATATTTCAAACTTTTGGCCGGTAATGTATACATATATAAAATATTCGAAATAAAGTATTGGACAAAAAANATTCTTAACTATTTTGCGACCAAATGTTTTTCAATTAATATCGCACCACATTAAATTAGTGTTCATATCTATGTAAAATTTTTCGCGTAAGACTCTACCGAGCCTTTTCGTTTCAAATGACGCTTCATGGTGAATGACAATCATTTTGGTACGCACAACTATGAATTAGCTGCCAGCGCAAGTAATTAATACCAATTCTCTATATTTTGATAGACATTTCGCTAAAAAGTTTTCTAAAATATCAATTCTAAATTCTTGTGTTCCTTAGAATATGTTGATATTTCAAACTTTTGGCCGGTAATGTATACATATATAAAATATTCGAAATAAAGTATTGGACAAAAAATACCAAATTTTTCCTTAAACGTACCATTTTTGTTCTATTACACAAAACTCTCCGGAAAGACATAACTATCGATGTTCTATTTCGACTAACCTCAAAGGCAGATATTAAGAATGGCGATATTGGTTTCTCAAACAGTAGACACTTAAGACGTTCGCCCGAATCGAATTCCATCGTCGTAATAGCCCCCCCCCCTCCCGCCCCTCCATAGAACGAACAAGCGAGTTCATAATGAGACTTTCTATTCCGTCAACGATATCGGATAATTGCGTCCCTACTGTCGATCCTCGAAATAGGGTAATGGAGAACTCACGAAATCGGCTTGAGGGGTTAAATTGAAATTGAAATCACTCGAAATTACTTGCAGTCTCGAGGACTATCGAGAAGGTTGATACCCCTCTCTCTGCCCTTGGAATCGAATATTACTCTCGACGCTCGAAACAATTCGTTTCGTTCGATCCACTCGTACTTACACGATCGACCAACTATGTGCCAGGAGGACCAATTTTTGTACGCTTTCCATTTCGTGTTTATTTGAAACTATTATACGTTAATCTGTTAGGTAATGTTTGATTTAGTTGTAACAATTGAGCGAAGCAACTTTAGTAGAATATAGAGATTAGGTTTGAGTTAAATTCATTATTTAGTAAAAGATTCGTTCAATTATTTACTACAAATCGAAAATATTAAAACTATATCAATAATTTATCTTAAAAGCAAAAGAAACATCGGTAAACCGGTACTCTTAATTTCTGATACCACTATTTATATATAACACAGAGTTTCATTGATCGCTCTTAATTCTATTTAATTAATCCACTACATTTGACACAGACTTTATTAAAAGAAAATAAATAAATAACTAATTAGTCATAAAACTTCAAACCTTAAATACTACAACTATTCCAATAATTTATCTTACAAACAATAAAATGATCAGGGAAACGAAACCTATACTACGCCTTTTCCTTCATCGATTTTTGATACCATTTTTAACAAAAAAGTTATTACCTGTTATTTAAAATTTCCGAAAAATTCATAATTAATTAAAATCAGCAATTATTTTATTATCTTGCTTCCTCTTAATTCTCTTTTATCAATCCAGTATACTCGTAATAAGTTTTTCCCATAAATAAACAAAGACACATACAAATAATTATTCATAAAACTCCAAGTCTAAAATGACATAGCTACTCCAATAATCTATCATATAAACGATAGAAAAATCAATTAAACAAAATCCGGTCCTCAACTTAATCTTTTATACTTTCCAACGTTGCTTATCACAAAAAAAGTCACCAAGTCGTTGAAGAAAGTTAATTTCGTTTCCCTTATGCGCGAAAGATGACAAGCAGAGATAGGGTTCGCAATAAAAACGCGAAATCCAAAGAAAAGGACGCGGATGGAACCGGTAAGGAGGACGATGTCACGGAAGGAAGAGACGAAGGAAGACGGGGAGCGGTGGTGGGCGTAGAGGGAGTCTCCAAGAATTTTCGGCGACGAAAACTGAACAGAGGATGAGAAACGACAATAACTTCTCGGCTCGGCGTACAATTTGATTTTATGCAACGCTTGGCACGCCTCTTAGCGCGAGATATCCTTATAACGTTTAACTAGATTGTTATGATTGTTGTCCCCGGCACCGTTTCTCTCGTTTCTTCCCCTCAACCCTCTTTACCACCCCCTCGTTCTCTCGTTCGTTACATATTATATATGTACGGTGCACACAGCAGAAATAAACGCATACATAGGTATAAAAGCGCACACAGAGACCGTTGGCAGCGAAATTCCGAGAGAATTTCAACCTTCTCCCCCACCAGCCCCTTTGAATGTGTGTATACAGGGTGTTTCAAAACTCAGAGGGTCGTAACAAATAATAAAAGAAACATTTTTTATTTAAAATTTCACGTTCCATTCGTTTTATTAATCTTTTGAACTCTTAAGTTTCCAACCTTCTTAAGTTTCACAGAATTATTGTGAAAACTTAAAGCGCTGATTTACGAAGAAAAAGAAATTATAAAAGTTCATAATGTTTTATTTATTCGGTTAATTTGTTTTCTTTAGAAATAAAAACAAAAAGTTGAATTGACAAAAGTACAAAATTTAACTTAAAACTTAACTTCTGAAGAAATGTTACGCATGTTACCATACTATCATCAGTACAATACATACAAGGGTTAATTTCAATGTTTATCGAGCATTCTATTTATTTCTGCATTTCAGACATACATTATTGGGATCGAAATCAGCTTTTCGAAAATATCAAATTACCAACAATTAAACTATACCTTAACTCTTTATTTTTAACAGAAAGTTATGAAAATTTTCACTGACCACTGAATTTGTCACTGACCACTTTGATAGTTTCAGTGTTAAAAAATTGGAGGTAGTCATCCTCCCTTACTTTCTAAGGGTTCCAAAATGATACACTGCCAACAACTGATGCGGTCAACGTAGTATGTGCAGTGTATTTCTGAACAATAATTTATTAGATCTCTTCACGAATATTGGTGACAATCAAGTTTAGACAACCACATCGATGTGCTCCTCTTTATCGGGATGATTTCACTCGGAATTCCTGAAAGGTGTGATTGACTTATAAAAATTGAATTATAAAGATAAAAGTTTTTCGTAACGAGTTTTCATAAGTTTTTCATTATTTGTTGATCTCAAACGTAACTGGAAGACATAAAAAATGAGCTAAAACAAGTATGAAATGTTTTATTTTTATTAATTATTGTCCCCAGAAATGCGTTTTTATTGCTCTTCCCGTGTACTTATCCAATTAAGTTACTGTTGAAATGTACAGTTCATACACATTGTTGAAGACATCTTTAGATATATAATAAACTGGCAATAACTAGAAATATATAGTTCCATTTAAAAAAAAATTACAGCGATATTAATGTCCCTGTAAATAAAAGTTAAAGAAAAAAAAATTCAAACATTCTATTTAATTTCCTCTATCAAATAACAATTATCGCATGAAAAATTTTTTCCATTTTCAATAGTCAGAAAACTAATAGCATCTGTACACGTAAACTGGACCCAACGTAAGGCAGAACGTGTCGTCGTTATCTTCAATATTGCTGTAGCAGTTTGATTTTCAAATAATTTACAGGAAAATAACTTGCAATACTTTATACGGACCACCCTGTATGCACGTTCTTGCAGCTGTTATACACAAAGATAGCCCTGCATATCTGCGCTTCGTTTCTCTCGCAAAATACTGCCGCATTGCAGCTGCTAATACAATAACCTGTTAAACGACGTAACGTGTCGCTCGGGGATATCTCGTGGTATTGGTAATTTTAACGATGTTAACGATTTGTATAGTTAGCGTTACGAAATGATGAGTACGATTTGATTTTGAGGAAACCTTCGAAAAAGAACTGTTTGTAGTAGTAAATATGACCTTTCGTATAAACAATTAGTGTGTGCTACGTTAAAAAAAAAAAAAGAAAAATATTTGCAAAAGAAGCCTTCCTACATAGTTGTCAGTATCAACAGACAATAATATTAAAAACATTAGTAACAGCTACTATAGAAACCTATGAAAAATTGAACGAACCAAAGTTATAATTCTCCGATACAACAGATGAAATATTTCCTAATCAGCATTTCAATAACCAACCGATAAAATAAAAAATAAATTTAATTCAATTACACCAAACAATCTTCACTCCCCAAAAATATATCAATACACCTTCCAAAAACACGAAACAATTTTCTCAGTCCAAAATCCTATCCCTCGCATAACATCCCAAAACCTATCAACCTCTCAACCCAAGCAACTCAATAACAAACCGCCTACGCCTCCACCCCCTTTCTTCAAACCGCCGAAAACACCATTCCAAACTTCCAATCAACAACCCAACCCTTCCTCCCAATAAAGAAACTCATCCCTTACCTCCAGCACCCAAACGATCGCCTCAATCGTCTCTAATAAGACTTACGAGTTGAACAGTGGAAATCAGCACGTATCTGCAGGCCAACGTATGATATTCATATTCTTGGCAGAGAGTCCGCCAAGAGAAGAAGGCTGGGTGGTGCAAGGACGAAGAGAGCGAGAAAGAGAGATAGAAGGGAACGAGAGGACTGCATAGACTGGTGGTTGGCAGAGCGTCGAAGCCAGTGGTGCAGACCAGTGGCCCGATGGAGGCAACTCTGGTATTCTAACCCTACAGCAGCCAAGGGGGCTGCCGCTTCTGCCGCTTCTGCCGTTGCTGCTGATGCTGCTAGCTGCCGTTGCTACTACTGCTCCAGGTATACTGTTTGCGGTACTGGCTGCACACAGCGACAAAGAATGTTAGTAACACGAACGTTGGAGTAGAAGAGCAGGGGGGGAAAGAGGGGGCTGGCGATGGTAGGCCCTACAGGAACTGGATACCACTCTAGATATTTCTTATCCCAGCGCACGTAACCCTCTAACAAGCTAGTAAAGTTTACCAATAAATTGTATGGCGGCGAGCGTCGGCTGGATGCTAGCAAGCCGCCAGAATATCGGCGGTACCGCACCGTTTCCGCTTGCACCAGCGCGTCCCACCGTCGCGCTTCTGCTTTCTTCTTGGGGCGGCTCGGTGGTGGTCTTCACCGAGAATATTTCGCGAAGAATCTGCGATAAAGGATGGGTTGGTAGAAGATTGTGGGTCCAGAAGGGTTGAAGTGATTTAAAGAGTGGGTAGTTTGGGAAATTGTGCAAGGAATTCGGAATAACTCGAGAACGTTTAGGTGAGTTTCGGAAATTTTCTGTGTGGTTTGATGGTTATTTTGAGAAGGAGAAATTTGAGTATTTTGTGTGTATTTTGATGATGGTTTTAAATGGTTATCTAGCTCTTTGAGATTTTTATGAAATGGGTAGTTTTATTCTGTTCATCTTACGGAAACTGTTTAGCTTCGATTTATTTTAATGATAATTGAAATAATTTTCAATTATTTTTTGTCAAATTGTGAGTTGTCAGAAATCTGAATATGCAAGGGGCCACAAAAGCCTGCATATACTCATCGAATTTTGTTACATTCAACTTATCGAATTTGTGTTATGTACACTACTCCAATCACGGGATATAGATCCCATTTATTACATTTGAAACGAATGAACCAATCCAATAAAAGAATACAATATTATCTACATGAAATCATTAAAAACTTACTTAAAAAGAATCTTGAGACTAAATTATACTAAATATTACAAAACTTGCAGGCATGATTATATATTATTCATGCCAACAAAAGATCTACAAAATATTACCGTGTTAATAACTTTGGCAAATAGTGTTATTTTTTTTTTTTTTTTTTTTTTT
>SMSQ01025889.1:1572862-1615445 GCA_019453375.1 Ctenoplectra terminalis | reverse complement strand
TTAATAAGATACAGATATAGATAGATATACGTGTGTGTTTTTTTTTTAAATATTTTTTTTTTTTTTTTTTTTTTTTTTTTTTTTAACATATGTCTAAATTCAATTAATACACAATTTGATTCAAAGAAAACTGTTGAAAATACCGTCTTTTGTTATAACATTACAAATTTATGGAACGTACATAAACTTTTATAACTGACTGTACTTCTAGAAAAGCTTTAAACGTTTTGTATTTGACTTTGTAAAATTCTGACAATTTTTTTTATTTCACTAATTTTTCACAAAACTTTTAACTGTCGTACTTGTACCTTATACAAATGAAAATTTATTGTCTTTCATATATTCTCGATGAATTTTCAAAACAGGAAAATTTTAGGGTTTTTAGAGGAATATTACTCAATGCGTGCTCGCTTTTTCTACGTTTCCTTTCTTTTTTTCTGCTGATGCGTAGCGCGAATTCAATGTCAATGAGCGCCAAATGTCGGGACACGTTGGCAATGAACGAAAGAGAGGGAAAGGGAGCCGGCGATTATATTGAATGGTATTTCGTTGACATAATGCGACACACGTGAGCACACTTTATAATGGAGTCACATTACGTCGGTTACACAATCACAATACTAATCCGACATAATGGCTACCTACTTTCTTGCCGATTGCTTCAAAAAAATCGCAAAGCCTAACGATCCTTCGAGAAAAAGAATCGTTCGATGAATGAATCCAATGAAAGAATAATTTTTCTTTCAAATTACATATTAAAATGATAGACTAAAACGTACGAAAATCGCACCTACAGCCAATGTTTGTACATCAGCCGTATTCGTTTATAAAACTGCTAAGAAAATATACAATTTCAACGTCTTCCATCTTACATTATAACTTATGATTGCACAAGTAAAATAGGCGCCAGGAAGGAATTTATATAGCAACCTTCATATTTACCCACGTTTTTGAGTTTTTGTTTATTCTACTAATAATATCAACAAAATACCTTCATTTATATAACAAAAATTTTTCAACTGTTGCGTGCTATAAAATGTGCTATTTTTTGGTTGTTTTTAGTAGTATAGCGAATATTATATTAATTGAACATAATAAATATTAATATTTATCACGTACAGATGAATTAAAAAAAAAAGTGGGCCATCGCTTCCTAACTCACTCTAATTCGCATGACACACGTGTCCAAAATTGATACGCAAAACCTTCCATCTTGTTCTACCCAATCCTTTACCCAAGAAACCTTAAAATTAATATTATATCCAACGCTCACCCCAGCACCCTCCATTTCTAATTTCAACAAAATAAGAAAGATCGAAATCTTGGAATTTTCATACAATAAGAGAGCACACACGACGAACGCCGGAGGTTTCTTATTCGTCAGCCGACGATCGACGCGCGTCCGCTTTCGAGCGCGAAACAACGTGTTCGAACGGATATATCTTGAATCACCAACGAAGCGAATCGACTTAAGTGAAATTCACTGGGCGGTTTTCAAGCCCGTAAATATTGTACCTATGTAGCTCTACGGGTGGGCAGGGCGAAACGAACGTTTGTTTGGGGGTGGTTACTCGACGAGCTCTCTCTTTTTCTCCTTCTATTTGCTTTTTTTTTTCTTCCTCTCATTTCTTTCTCTCTAACCGGTTGCCGTTGCAGCGTTCACGCGTGCCTTCTTGCCCCTTGAAGTGGTCCGTGCGATATGGCGGAAGAATCGATTGCACACGAAGAGACCAAGGAAGAAACGCTTAAACCTCTTCCAACTACCTCGCGTTTCCTGAACGACCGTGGAGGGCTTTCTGTCGATCTCTCTTCCGGAAACGAACCTGCCTCCGGTAATTCTGCAATCCTTTCGCACTGGATAGTGGAAAAAAAGGATCTCGTGTTAAGTATGCTTCGCTAGTGACTATTCTTTTGCAAAGGAGACATGGTTTAGGTGGTTAAGAGTGAGGAAAGGACTCATGGGTGACCGGAGAATCGAATTTATTCTCCTTGAAAAATTGTATTAATATGTTATTAAATGAAAAAATTCAATCAAGACAAGTACGTACAATTTCGTTTAATTATGTTTGGCTTAAAAACAGTAAAATAGAGATAATAGAAGATGAGAACAAAAGACGAATTTTTTCTGGAGATCAAAAAAGTTTGTCATGAAAAAAAATAGGTTTTCTTTTGCTGGAATTGTAGTATTAAAATAAATTTATACATATTACATGCTAATAGAAAAGCAAATGTAAGTTTCGAAGTATTAGAGAATGAGCGCAAATCTTAGAATCGAGGAATCTTTGCGATACTATTAAATAGTTGAAGAAAACAGCTAAATCTGTATTTCCTAAACTCCAAAAAATTCATTAAAATCAATTTAGAATAATCTAACATATCTGATATAACTAATAGTTACGAACAATATATTTTAAAAATATAAGCTTTCAATGTAAAATTATGTATAAAATATAAGTAAAAAATTATCCTTTTGAAAATCATTTTTACTTTAACAAGAACTGAAATAATATATGTAAGCACCAGAGACTTCTTATTTTTGTAAACAATATTTTTTAAAATCACGATACATTTTCGTTATATTTTTATTGAAAGCTAGAATTATTATAGATTATTACGATATGAACAGGATTCAATTTGACAGTGCTCTGAAAAAATATTTTCAATAAAAATGGAGTTCGTAGAATAGGAATACTCATTTTAAAATAATACATTTTGCTTTCAATTTGTTTAAAATCCTTTGATATACCTGGATCCAGAAAAATTCAATTACCAGTTTCATCGAAAACCAAGGAAAACAATCACGTTACGAAAGTACAATAAATTTCCGAGCAACACTGCTGCAACCTCGCTATAAATATATCACGAATAGAAAGAACCACGCCCGATCCTAAAATTATTCGATCGAACGAATTTGTGCCAGAGAATTTCGGTAAATCTGAACTTTGCCGGTGGTCAGAGAAGTAAATACATGCGAGGACAGCCTTAGGGAGTTGGCAACAGAAAGAATATGCTCGCCACAGACTTTTCAACGTGAAATATCTTCAAAAGAATAGAACATTCTGGATAGGAACCACGTGTATTTTGTCACGCCAAGTGCTTTCATCTTCTTCGAACGTTTCATTCTTTTTTCTCGTTTTACCGCTTATAATAGAAGTAAGAAACAAAAAGGTGTCTAGTCTCTAGGAAGAGTTTTTGTTAGGTATGTTGTCAATAAAATCAGTCGATGCGTCATTTACATGTTATAAGTTTCTATGAAATATAAAATGTTTGTAAAATGTCGTAGACTCGTTTAATTACGACGATATTTTTTTGAAATGAAAATAAAAGTTCCAATTCTGTGGTAGAATATTAATACGATGTAAAAGTTATTGTATACCAATTTTTTGTAGAAGCTGAAACTTGAGGTTAAAAATGATTTTCAAAAGGATCACTTGTTGCATACATTTCATACATAATCTTGCATTGAAAGCTTATATTTTTAAGATATATATTATATGTATATTATACAAAGATAAAATAATATAGTTTATTATGCCGTAATTATAAAAATAATTAAGCTGTTCCTGTAATTCATTAATTCATAAACTGATTAAATGTGTAGCGTTGGCATTTGACAACATACCTATGTTTCCTATTGTAACAATCACGTAAACAGTGCACACTGTGTTCAAATATAATATATACATACTACCAAATTGGCAAATAAAATAGCTGGGAAAGAAAAGAAGGGATCGACTCGGTACCACCTGAAGAAGTATACGCCAAAATTAAACACTGACCTATAACATAATATTAAGAAATGAAGTGTAAATTAGCTAACAATAAATGAAAAGGAAAAAATGTAAAGTTACGCGTCTAAACTGTTTCAAAAATTTTTATAATCAGGTTGCAAATATATATTCTACGCATGTTGCAGTCATTTAACAACAATTTTTTGTGTGATTATTAGGTAAATTTTTTTAATTACTTTAAAAACTAGAAAAATTTGGCATTTAAGAGTTGAATTAAAAGCGTAATAATTTACATAGCTTTGAAACAAGATCAAATAAAGTAAATATGTGTATGTATACAAACTTTTTTATTATTGTTATATGCTGAATCCACCACCGAAGTTGCATCCACAAATTATACTACACTCCGTAGAAGTGTACTAAAACGCAATCACATGTAAGCTACGAAAACTACACGAACTTTCTAGGCTGGCTAATAATCCCCTATGTACTGACACCAACCTACTCTACCCACTCACCTCATCCTAAAAACACAAAACCTATATACGCAACCGAATTACGAGCAAAGTTAAACGGCGTGGACGTAAGGCGGGCTGCAAAGCCGCCAGAGCCCGGACCTGGAAAGAAGGTGTCAAAGTAGCGGCGCACAAAGGTTTCGTTTAATTCGTTTTGCACACGCCCTCAGGGGGCCTAGCGGTATTCGCATAGTTTTCAGACGCGAAAAAAGCCCTCGGAGCTACAGAGGCGGCGGGAGTGGTGCTCGTATTAGCGCCAACGAGTCAGAAAACCCTCCCGCGGCTCGCGTCGCTACAATATTTATGGGGTTGCTCGTGCGAGCGAGCGATTCCCGTTCGCGCGAGTTCGCATCGTTGGGCGCTCAAGGTCCGAACAAGTCCTAACGCGTGTACTCGCGAGCACACGCCAACGAGATGAGACTGGGACGAGCGTGAAAAATTAATGAGCGAGCACCGGCGACAGAGAAAGCCTTCGAGGACGTGCCTTATGAAAATACATGGACACGCGTGCTTGTATGCAAAGTGGGCCGATATTCAGAGGCGAATTGACTTTTACAAGCGACCATGGAACGTGATCTTGTGTCGAGCCAAATTGGGCTGGTGTCGAACTAACGCGAATGGTGTGAGCGTTGAGCTTCGTGGTTGGAAATAATCGTCTCAGAGATTCCAGACTTACCAGGCTTAAATGGGTTTAAGAGTTGATTTTACATTTTATCACAGTATTTTAGCGTGCGTAAAAGAGATTCTGTAGGTACGAAAAGGTATTTACAGGTTGCCTTTTATGCCTTAATATTTTCTAATTTATTATTAAACCTTGTGCGCTTCTTTGGTGAAAATTCACCGTTTTGTTTCTAGATATTCTATTGTAAAATATTTGATTTCTTTCTGATTGTATTATAATATGACGTATCTGTTTAAAATATGAATTGTTGTACACGTATTTATTTAAAGTTGTTGTTAATTCCTTATTACGATGAAAAAATAACCGACAACCTATTACTAACTATTGGATTGCTTGGAAAATTTTAAGTTCTATTATACACTTGGTGGCATTGAAGAAGATTATTTAGAATGGACTTCCGTGAAATAATAAAACACTTAATTTAACCAAACGCTGCTCACGATTTAACCGATTAAATATTGCAATTCACCTCTGTACTCATGTGGGACAAAAATTCACCCATTTCGAATTTCTACATATTGTAGAAGATTTGATTTCTTTCCAACTATATTGTAATTAAATATATTTGCTTAAAATATTTTGTGTAAAATATTAATGTAGTAAGGTAGTTCCAGGCGAGATAGTTTCTCAGCGGTTTTTAGTAGCGTACTGAACATTATAAATATTAATATTAATATTATAAATCTACGTATATTTACTTCGGTACATATATTAAAAAAATTTTTTTCTATTAAAAAAATTGGGTCATCTCTCCTCGGTTTATTGTAAAGCATCATTTGCGTAACTATAATATTTTTGAGGAGCGTATGAAGGTTAACATACGGGATGTTTCATGATCAACTCGATAAACTTCACCAGCTTGTTCGATATATTATTAAAAGTAAAAAATATTATAAGTTAAGCGCGTTCGATAAAAATTATTTTTAAACCCATATTCATTATTTACGCTTTATCGCATATTTACACGAAAAATGTGTTGAAACGTTAAAGTACTGAAATACTAAAAACCCAGTAATAACAGTAATAACAGTAATAACATAAGAATATAACTGAATAAAACCAGCCAACAGAATCCAAGAAATACGCTCAAACATCTAAGTATTTAAATACTAAATACATAAACGATACAGACACTGTCCTATTCACAGAAGAATAAAACCGAATCAAACCAGCCAAAAGAATCCTTCGTTTACCTTTTAAAATAAACCAGTATAAAATAAAAATCGAAACGCAATCGAAAGGTAAAATTTTTATTTTATCTTGTTCGTTCTTCCTCGAGGAATTCCTATCGTCTTCGCGAAACGAAGGGTGTTCGTCAAGATCGAACAGGGAAAGGAAGAAAACGGACGAAATGTCGCAAGTAATCAACGAACCGTCGGTTTACGCCTAGTACCCCGTTTTCCCTTTCTCCTTCCTCCTTTCTCTTTTCTTTTGCGCGTCTTCTGCCTCGCTGTCGCCTACAAAAGTGGCAAAAAGTATAAAAAGGGGGTGGTTGAGTTTTTTCACCCTCCGTTGCTCGCAATCACGACCAAGTGTCGCCTTCGTTCGAGAGTGTAAGTACCGGTCCTCGTCGTCGAATACGTTCAAACAGCCGGAACCGGAAATGGTTCCTTTGAATTCCTGGCAAATTCTCTCTTAACACTTCTGATCCTGTTGTCGGTCAATCGATCACCGTTATTCTCGCGGATGAAGTATGAAGGATATTGGATCGATGAGTATAAAATTGACGATTGATAGCGTACCATTCATGAGAACTATTTATTATAGATTTTTTTTAATTAGTGGAACGATAACAGTTAGTGATTTCTTTTTCGTTTTTTCTTTTTGAGAAATAATTTTCAAGTAAAGTAAAGGTATTGATTGTATTTTATTCGCGGGTAATTTAAGTAACAGTTTAACGATCTGTTAGCATTATACTGTATCGTGTTATAATGAAGTTTAATATATTATATTATTTGTGAAATTAATAAATGAAGATACCGAAGAAATTGGTCTTTAAATAATTATTATCCTAAGGTGGTTATAATTTTGTTTAGTAGCGCATATACTTAAGACGTATCAAGATTTTAACTTGGTATTGCGATAACAGCGATATCGATAAAAATCAAAATATAGCGGTGTTCTAATACTTTGTTTTGCCACTGTATTTTTCCACGGTACACGTTTTTCAATTATGTTAAACTTTTGTAACGATAATATTTATTCAATAATAATCAAATTACTCCAACTTTTTGCAAATCTCCCGATATTTCCTTCATTCAACCAAACAACCGAAAAACAATTCTCCAAATTCGTGAAGATAAACAAAAATATGGAAATTAAAATTCAACTACGAATACCCTTCGAACTCGTAAAAATAAGTAAAACAAAAAAAAGGGGTGAACGGACCATCAGGAATCAGAAAAGAAAGAAGCGAAAAGAACTGTGGACGAAAGGAGAGAAGAGAGCGGCGAAATCGTTCAGCGTAGGGTAAATAAAGTTTTAAATTTCCGCAGTTCCTTTCGCGTTTCTCCCCGGTTGGCGCCTCCACTATCTGCATAATATATCTCTAATGTGACGGAGGGAAAAGAGGGTGGCAAAAGTTGCCTCCGCCCGGTATAATGTAAGGAGAAAGGAGAACGAAGGGGGTTGAGCTCCCTTGTGCCGGCGACGACGACGACGTCGACGACGACGACGACGGCGATGGCGGTGGAAGCAAGAGGCCAGGAGGGAAACCGGCCCTCCGCAGGAGGCATGGTGCTTAAATAACGCGAGTTTGGATTTATAGTAATACTTTTATGAAATAATGTTAGTGGCGGATATTAAGGCAGACACTGGGAGCGTTGCTGGCTGAGCGCCATCCCTTTCCTGTGCCCGTCCTCTTCGCCCTCGTTCCTCGACTGCTCCCCGATTCTCTCCTTATTTTCCTTCTGGCGCGCTCGTGAAAAACTTCCGGCGATCTTTCTGCTTCTGTCGGTAAGTTTCGTATGAATTTGCAGGTTACGGACACGTTGCGAGAAAATAAGGACGCGCGGAGTACAGGAAGATGCTTGGTTTTTTTGTTTTGAAAGATGCTCGTGGAATTTTGCATCGAAGGCAAGTTATTGGAGGGTAGTTAAGATTTTGAGAAAGGATCCGCGATAGGTGAAAATTTTATTTTTATTTGTTTTACAATACTGAGAATTGAGAATATCGATTTTTATCTGTTTTAAAGACTAAGAATTGGGAATATTGATGATCAAAATATTAGGCTGCTACTTAAGTTCTGTTTTTTAATTTCTTAGCGTGAGAAATTTTTATTTTTACGGGACGGATATTTTTGTCAGTTTATTCTTGGTCAAGAACTCGGAGAGATTTTTACAAGAATTAGAGGACTACGTAAGACATCCTTTTTTCAATCTTTTATAATCAAAATTTTTGATGCTTATAAGAAAAATATTACACACGATTACTGTAAATAACCTGTTCGATACCAGGATAATAATATAATAATAAAATATAGTAGTACAGTGATAAAGAATATTTAAGACTTAACAAATATAAATACACGAATTAAGAATAAATTTGAAGATTTTTTAAAAAGAAGAAGCCATACAGCTTCTAGGTGTATGGAAGCTGTTATAAATAAGAGTGAAAAATGCATGATTTAAAAAGAGTATAATACGTTTTCAAGAACTGAATTTTTCAATCTGTTTTGCAGTGAACAGAACTTTTGAAGCAACTTAATAATTTCTCCTTTATCGCTGACTTTTTTCTTTACTTTTCTTACATACTCGTAAGACATGTCTAATGATCTTTCTTTGTTTCTGTCAATACGTATACATTCGTACGAGTTAATTAATTACAAATTCATTGTAACAGAACAAGTAGTGAGTAGGGAGAACAATGCAAAATTTTTATATTGCCAATATTCGAAAATGACTGTACTAACAATAAATAGTTTTCGAAAAAGAAGAATCTCTAACATTAATTTCTTAGAAACCTCATTTACCACTTCCATCTTATAAATTACTATCACCATCAAACAAATTCATCACCCAGAAATACCGCCTATATCCTTCATCGACATACCATCTCCAACCACCTTAACGGTACTTAAAACCCCTTAAACCCTCCACCACCTCCAAAGAACGAAACCAAAAGAAACGAACTTCAGTCAACCCCACGTAACAATCCCTACACATATTTTCCGATACGGTTCGACGTGTTTTAACGAGTGTCGTTCTGCTCTAAATCCTCCTAATTCGTAACCAACGGAATCTCGCGGGACGAGACGCGGTTCGTCGTTCATCTGGCATCCATTTTTCTCCGCGTCGTTCCCAACTTCATCCCCTACCCATAATCCACGCACTGCGAATCATTCGCCAATCTGTCTTTCTCCCTTTTCAGATCGTCCACTCTCGCCCTCTATCGTTTCGTATCGCTATATCATTTTTATAACCCTCTCGCTCCTTCATCTTCTCATTCCTTCACCCTCTCGTTCCTTCTGTTTCCCATTCTTTCACCTACCCATTTCCTCTTTCCCTCATTCCTTACCATTTCGATCCTTCTTTTTCCCATTCGTTCACCCACCGATTCCCTTTTTCTCTCATTCCTTTACCCCGTCGTTTCTTCATTTTTTAACTGCCTTACATTCTCGCTCTACCACTCCATGATCTTCTTATTTTCTCGTTGCTTCACTATCTAACATCCTCGATTCCTCCATTTCCCTGTTCCTCCAATCTCCAAACCTACCCCCCGTCCCAATTATTCCGTTCACCCGTGGATCCGTCTCCGGAGAACGACGTTCGGTCGCGAACGGAAGCGAATCGAAAATAAAATGTGGCACAAGGTCTCCGGGGTATTGGCATGAAAGGGGGCGCGGGGTTAACGGAGACTGCGGAAAAGGGTGCCGAGGCAAACGGGCCGTGCATAACGAAGCGAGAGCCGCGTAAAATTTGTAGGCGAATGCTCTTTAATTAGCACGCCGCGCTGGGCGCGCTGGAGAAGCCGCGCTCGAGCTACACTGGCAACTTCCATGGAGGATGAGGAACGGAAGAGGAAGAAGACGAGCCTGGTGGCTGGCTGTGGGAGTGTGCACGAGGAAATGGAAGAGGTAGAGTATGAGGAAGAGGGGTTGGTGGGCCGATGGAGGCGAGGAGAGAGACTTAAATAATTATCGTTTCGAAGCCGCCTCGCACGGAACCGGGAACGGGCTGAGGCCGCATCTGTTTCTGATTATTAATTAATATCAACCAACCCGAGGCCGTGTTCGCATGAGCGAGCTCGTTGCTCTCTCATACGTAGCCGACACCGGTGTGGAAAACCGAACCACTCTGTGTGTGAATGTACGTGTATGTTGGTTCGCGTGTGGCTCAAACAACCACATGCACGCAAGCTCATGTGTGTACCGGGTGCTTCAAAGTACGAGTCAGTCGAATGATCATGACAGAGGGTGGTAGGGGATGATGAAGAGAATCTTTCTTGACTAACCCTTTTGTAATGTAATAAAATGACGAGCAGTATAGAAAAAGCGACTCGATTCATTTTTTTACCGTTAAAATTTTTTGGGTTTCCCATGCCAAATGTAAGAAACATGAGATTTTTGCTGTTCGTAGACAATAAAATTTAATTATGTCGACTACAAAGTAACTTAAGATACGAGATTTGTAGCGTTGTATTTGACGGCATGCTCAAATGTCTCTTGAGTAGTATGTATGTATGTACATGCTGAAAGGGATAGTAAACTTCCGTCACTGCCCATGAGCATCGGATCATTCTATAAGCAATATTGTTTACATAAACATTATTTATTGAACGCATGCATGCAAATTTGACTTTTAACGAGTATCTCTTCTACAATCTAAATCGAACATAAATGCTCGAACAGTGCTATTCTTTATATGAAAAAAGTTTTTGTAACGAGTAAAATAAAATTCAGTAAATATAAGTAGGAACATTTATGACGTACACAGTGTAGATATTTTGAAATAATAATTTAAAATATTCCAATTCACCAAAATCACAGCGCTCGCTTTTCAGTTTAGTAACATAACGTCAAATATTAAAAAAGTGAAATAAATCTTACAATTAGTAAAAAAGAAATAGCAGAAGGATCGAAATTTAATGGCAATACTGCTTTGCTTTAAACAAACTGGCAGAGTAACACCTTAGCATTAACTAAAGAAAGCGACATTACTTATGAAACGTTCTAGGCTCTCTTCGACAAGTAAACTAATTTAATTAATGGCAACACTACAACTTGTAACTTGTAACTTGTAAATTGACCAATACTATTAGTTGGTAAATTATTGTGCAAAATGCCCTTGATATTTACAGTTGCTAAAATTTAAGTACGAGAACGGAGCATTCGTATTAAACAATACTGAGTATTTGTTAGAATCCTTATCAACAGATACCCAAAACCGACATTTTTGACGCTAAATCTATTAAGGAAATCACAAAAATAAATATTTGAAAGAATACATGATACAAGAGAAACAAGTCTTTGATTTTACGGAAAATCATAAAAAATGCAGCCTTAAAAATTTATAGAATTTCTAAGAGCAATTACAAACCGATCGTCTGACCGCATTGGGGGTTTTAGCGTTGAAGCTTTGTTTCTAAAAAGTAAAACGATATAGGAACAAATGTTTCCTTCGGTATTCTCTGCTACCCATAGATGATTAACCCTGTTCTAAAACACCCTGTATATTCTCTGTACACCGGAGAATTTCGTGTGTTTATTGCATGTGCTATTCGCTGTTGTAGAGAGAGAAAGAGACAGGGATATAGGCGAATCCCATATTCATATGTTGCACAGAAATGAACAGAATGCTCGGCAGGCATTAAAATTAATGAAACGAACGGAACACGCGTTTTAACGAAAATGTATGTGGGCGATCAGGCGGAAGCATGCTCTCTCGGACATGGAGTCAGGAACAAACAAACGCCCCTGGGCTTCGAATATACATCTACCATTCCCTTGTTCTTTCTAACGCAGGCCCGATACACTGATTCGCAACGCACATTTTTATCGTTAAACAGTTTTGCGTTTTTGTATTGGAGAGAAATTGCGATTTTGGGTTTTGAAGGGTCCAATGATTCTCTTTGATTTTGATACGTGGAAGTTTTTGGAGAATTCTGTTTCAGTTTAAATACACGTGACTTGATTCAGGGGGTTGAAAAAATATTAGGTGCAAGAAAATGTTATGTACATATTTTTAGTTTTATAGTATATAGCAAAATTTAAATTGTGATGTGAGCTCTTGAAACCATTAATGGAGTAAACTTAATTTTTTTTATGAATTTTAGTAAACATTATAGGAATGTAATCTTATTTTTATTTTATCTTGTGCATAAATATTGTATAGTTAGCTTCAGTAATAACTTAACAGTGATGTATTGTGTATGTCTAGATCCATTAAAAATTTACTAATAATTCAGATTTTAAAAGAGTATTTGAAAATAAAAAAGTCTACGTTAAAGTTGATACGTATATTTAGATTCTTAGACAAAAGCTTATGCTTTAAATCTGAAATAAAAAAAAAAAAAAGTTATGTTTCTAATTTATTGTTTAAAATTTGCATTAAACTTTTTTTATACTTCCTAATATCCTGAAAATATATTTATTGAATACAGCATTTATGCTTTCGAAAGCTCATATCTTGTTGTCTTTCAGTGCATTTAGAGCACCGACACAATTTAAATCTTTTAATATAATATAATTCCTTAATATATTTCAAATATAAAATTTATAATCGAGTTTTGAAAAAACTAAAAATTGATCTTCTACTAATCACGATAAATAAATAACATAATACATGTAAATGCATGCATACCGATCACCATACGTGTATACATAATTCTTCAAATAATTATTTTATATGTACACAGAGTAGTTTTGAACTGCTGATACAACACGAAAAGTAGATGAATTTACATAAACAAGTAAATCGAAAATGTAGAATAAAATTTTTTATGCGAACCTGCGTTTTCGAGAAAATCATTGAAATTTGAACCTGATTTTTCCTTATTAAAGAGAATAAAAAATTTTAGTTATTTATTCTTTATAATTTTCAATTCTGATGGAAAAAATAAATAAATTACTCAGTAAGTTACAACATAATGATAGAATAAAAGAAATTTCAAAAATATAGATCTATAGGAATGTAACTTTCAAATTACATAACATTATAAATAATTAATTAAATATACATAAGGATTACATGTATGTACATTTAAATGTCTTTATTTGATTAATTTTGTTACACATAATCCTTCCAGTAGTTTATAATTTAATTAAATAAATTACTAAAAATCTTATCTTACCGTGGACGCTCAATTATTGAACACAATTAACTCTTTGCACTCTTAAATCTAAGTTTCGTGAAACTGTTGTCAAAATTTGAAGTGTTGCTTTGGAAAGAAAAATAATTTATAAATATTTGCAATGTTTTATTTACTTGGTTAATTTGTTTCATTTTAAAATAAAATAAAAAAAAAAAGAAATTTGATTTGACGAAGTATACGAAATGTGATTTAAAATTTAAAATCTCTGAAGAACGTTACACACGATGCTATAATGGCGCCAGTGGAATGAAAAGAATTAAGATAAATAGTGTATTGCGAAATTTGTTAAGTAAAGATACTTAAATACATAGCAAAATTAAATAAATAATTTATTAAATAAATTATTATTTAATAATATAAAATAAACATTAAATAAATATAGCAAATATTTTATTCTATCTTCATGATATAGTATTCCCACTAGATAATTCATTTACGACAATCATTAGTTTCTATTCTTCCCATAAAATAACTTTTAAAAATAATTTTCAAAACCAATTTTACTTCGTATATTCCATTTATTTTTTCATATAAATTCACCTCTTTTCAGATTATATTAGCAGTTTAAAAACACCCTATATAACACGTCTAACAAATTGCAGACAAAAAATATCGAAAAAGTTATTTTCATAAAAATTACACTTACATTGTTCGAAGTAACTTCAAAAAGTTCTTCGAGGTACGATGTACCACGACGAGCGAAGCCATCGTAAACTTAACGGGGGAGTTTAAAGAATTGGAAGACTCCTTAATTAAGAAACTTGACCGTAGATAGGACTACGGAGAGATCGAAGTATATGTATACATAGCTGTGTATACGGGATGACATTTCACGAACACTGGGGGTCGACGGGTGCGAGGCGCGAATATAAATTTGTCTATTATCCAGTGATTAGTTTGCAGAGGGTTGCTTCAGGACGCGTCAACCCCTTCAAAATATTCCACTGGTACATAAATGTCACTTCATTACATATCGCAAATACTTCGGATTTGGACGTATTCGGAGCAACGAACTCGTTTGCTGGCGGCTGAAATCTCTAGAGCGCGGTTGTGTTCGTTTCTTAATTCCGTTGGAGAAAAAGCGCAAAAGAAGAGTCTCCGTGATAATCGTATGATTTTTGTTGGCGAGTCCTAGCCCGGTACATGTGCATCGTCGAATAGTTGGCGAAGGAACCGTTAGAAGTTTCCGTTTTCTGTACGCGTTTGAACGATCTAGTATACATTTGTTATCTGCGTACGGGAACCACTCCTAATTGATGTTACGATATTTCAGCGATACTCGCTGCTAATTAAAAAGAGAATACCAATATGACTGTTAATGTTTATGCAACAAATTTAACAATTGAGAACTTGAGCCAACATGATATGCTGGCTGCAATCATCGTTCACCAAGATCGAAGAGTTATGTACTGAAACAGTTTGTTGTCGATTCATGGATATTTTTTTCCCTGGAAGTAATTTCCCTTGCCATTGAAGAGGGTCAAGCTTAAAACTAACCTTGCGCATGAATATATACAGAATTTCAAAATTTTGCAAGATGATTTCAAAAACATGAACGCAGATAAGATTGTTTCAATTGATAGGCTGGTGAAATGCAGGTACCATTTTTTGTTTGTTTGATTTTCTGTTTGGTCGAGTTTCTATTGTACAATGGTTCAAGAAATTCTTTGATGAAAACTACTCCAGAGCAGAACCATACGATGCGCTTACTATGAGAGGAAGAGAGTCCATGGGTAGTTGTGGAAGTAATACACCGCATAGCACCAATGCAAAACGCACCACACCATGTGATGTAAATTCGACTAAACTGGCTGCCCGTATTGTTAACGCATCAAATCCATTGTCCAACTGGAAACAGGTGGAGTCGGAAACCGTGGCGATCCCGGAAAGATCGAAGAACTTAGTGCACAGTTGATGGAATTAAAAATGTTACTATAAGAGCTGGAGTCACTAATTTATCGATAAATGATGAAGAATAAGGTTCCATCGTTAATTAATAATCGACTATGTTTATATTTTCCTTGTGGTTTAATTACAAGCAGTTTTTAAAGGGGGGGGGGGGCTAATCAACAGATGCCAAATTCATCAATCGCAGATACTATTATTGTAAATTTTTAAACGAGGAAATAAAATTTCAAACAATTTAAGAATTAAATAAAAATAACAATGTAACTGAAGTTATTTTCAATAGCGATTTCAATTTTTAGCCATACCTGTATGTATTATGAGTATGTAATTAAAATGTAGAAATGGATTTACATCGGATTAGAGTACATTTATTATTTAAGAGATTTGAAAATACAAAGCCAATAATTCACATGTTACAAATGAAAATTTTAGCGTTTATAATATTCCAAGACTTTTTTCAACAACAGCATGTGGCTGACCCATTTGTTCTCTGAAGTCAGGTATATTTAATATGTCTTCAAACCTGAGTGTATAAAAAGTATATTAACATTCTAACAATGTATAAGTATAAATTATATCAACTAAATACAAGTAATACGAAAAAGTTTAAAATTAATCAATTTACCCTATTTCTTCATCCTTTCCAAGCAGCACATCTTTCATCATATTTGATGATGGAAGGAATGGAAGTCTTCCAATTTTTTGGGCAGCTTTTAATTCCATTGCTAGACGCATTGGAGCATGTAATCCTTGTGTATTTCTTAATAACACCATGTTCATACGAGTTTGATTTGCTTCATACTAAAATGCAAGTAAAATATAAACAATTACTCACCAAATTGAGCGTATACTTACGATGGTTGGGAAAATCATTGGGAAAATGGCGGGAAAATGGATGAAAACATACATATTTTAGTACGATAACGCAATATATATTTATTTGAATAGTTTAATTAACAATTTACAAAAAAAACTTGAATAACATTAAGTATTGGATACATTTAACTAAAAATATATAAATACTGTTATTTCAGTGACACAAAATTGAACGTACACGTTAATAAATCTTTAAATTACGCAAATTGCATAAGTTAAATGTTGGTATTACTAGTAGGTAGTTCCGTGAAGTACTATTTAAAATGTTATTGCTAACCAACGAAAAATGACTGTTTGTTAGCTTTTTATTAAAACATTAGTAGCAAAATGGCCAACGAGCGAAAGGAAAAAGATCTTTCGGTACGAAAATTAATTATAAAATTAATTATACTGCGAAGGAAAATCTTTTCGAGAAGACATATTCCACGATCCAAAAAATTATAAATAAACACAGATACGAAGTTATGATTCGTAACAAACTTGGTCGAGGTAGAAAAAAGTTATGATCAGACGTTGATGAACAATTTGTATGTAGAAAAATTAACATAAATGCATGGACAAGTGTAAGAAATTTAACATCTGACGTTTCATCACGTATTAATAAAAGTATTTTGATAGAAACAGTCCGTAAAACATTACGAAAAACAGGGTGTCACGATAGGATAGTCAGAAAAAAAGGCGTACGTTTCAAAAGTGAATAGGGAAAAACGTCTGCAATTCGCTCAAACTTATATTAATTGTGACGAACATTTTTGGAGAACTTATATATTTCCGGCGAAACAAAAATTAATTGCTTTGGTCACGATGGAAAAAAAAAAAGATTATTTGGAGGAAGCCCAACACAAAGTATCGCATTCGTAACATGTATCCAACAGTGAAGCATGGAGACGGCTCCGTAATGTTATCGGGTTGCATCGAAACAAATGGTACCGAAAATATGGAATTTATTAATGATACAATGGACAAAACATATTATTTAAATATTTTAGAAATATTAACCCTCTATGGTCCCGTGTAACTTCAAAGTTACATACTCGTGTATTTATATTTAAAAAACTTGATTTTATTTAGTTATCACTGTACTATTAAATTTTGTAACAATATTAGTGTAATGATACCACAGTCCATCTATAGCAATTATTACTTAAAAAATTTCGCGATCAAAGTAAAATACTGTAATCAATCGTAGCTCCTTTCTCTGATAAACAAACAAAATTCGGACTATAGAGGGTTAAAGAATTAGCAGAAAGATTTAAAATGCCGTGTGTGTACTATTTTCAACAAGATAACGGTCCTAAGAACACTGGCTCTTATCCAGGGTGGTCCACGCAACGTGTGCACCGTTATAACTTCCAAAATATGCGTTGCACGAAAGAATGTTATATACAAAAGTAACATGGTTTAAAAGGGTACACTATGCAGTGCGTTAATTTCTTTTTTAGGTGGAGGCGTTTCGGAGATTTGAAGCTAGACTTTGTTTCTTTGAATGGAATACTATATTTTTTGTATCAAAATATGGAAGAATGTCGAATTGTGAGTAAAAAAGTATTGGCCTTCATTAATCCTAAACCTAATAACTAACGAGTAATTTCACTTGATTTCCTGAAAATTGTCTTTGCGTAATATCAAGTTAGAGATTCAATTTATCACAGATTTTCGCAGGACAACGAGATGTTTACGTGATGAATATAGTGAAATTACTCGTTAATTATTAGGTTTAGAGTTAATCAAGGCCGATACTTTTTTACTCACAATTCGACATTCTTCCATATTTTGGTATAAAAAATATAGTATTCCATTTAAAGAAACAAAGTCTACCTTCAAATCTCCGAAATACCTCCACCTAAAAAAAAGTTAATACACCACATAGTGTTCCCTTTTAAACCATGTAACTTTTGTATATAATATTCTTTCGTGCAACGCATATTTTGGAAGTTATAACGGTGCACACGTTGCGTGAACCATCCTGTATATTATATTATTTATAATATTCGAAAATTGTTAAGAATCCCTGCCCAATCCCCTGACCTCGATTCACTTGAGCATGTTTGAGGAGAATTAAAATCGAAAATGTTACAATATACTTTAACAAACAAAAGGGATTTTGAAACAAAACTATTCGAAGAATGGGAAAATATTTCACCATCTTTTGTCGAAAAATTAATTCTATCCATACAATGACGTTTGCAAGCAGTAATCGACAATAAAAGTGTCGCAACGAAATACCAATATGTTATATTAACACATTGCGTACGGCACTCAGCTTGCTCAACGCGCTTCCAGGGCCCGCACATTTTTGAATGCTCCAAAAAAGTTTGCACAATGCATGTATGCATTTTTTTTATTTTTCATTTTGTTACTTTTTTAGAATCAGGGTCTATTTTATAAAATAATTAAAAAAACCGTTTCCTCATGAATTAAAACGCGGACTTTCAAACAACGATAGAACACTTTATAACGTACGATGCACGATCGACAAAAACCTACCGATGTAATGGCATTACTGACCGATTGTTTTCTGCTCTTTCGGAATTTCGACATACATTTATTTCGCTAATTATTTGCCACAAGAATATGCATGACTTCGTTGTCTTGGTAACGTAACAAAAAAATCTATTTTCAATTTCTTGAGTCGTCTACATGCGCGTACGAAAAAACATTAAAACGAGATATCTCGTGACCTGTACGCAATGTGTTAAATCCTATATATACATATATGTATAATATAATGTCATAAATATTCATATGTACGGTTAATTTTGTGCAACTGAAATAATCATATTTTTGTATTTTCAATTAGATATAACTAAACACTTAACGTTATTCAAAAACTTTTTTATGAATTATTATTTAAACAATTCGAATAAATATATATTGCGTTATTATACTAAAATATTTATGTTTTAATTCATGTTTTCGTCGATTTTCATAAGCATTGTAAGTGTTCGTTCAATTTTGTGAGTAACTGTATGTATTAAATATGTACAGCGAGTGTCATTTAAAAACTAATAATGTACGGCAATCGTCCGACGCTAAAAATTGTACATGTTGGTATAAATGTAAAAACTGGAGAAATACTCATTTTCTCCTTTTTCTAATGATTGGCGTTCATTGTTGATATCGTTATTCAAATGTTTTTTAATGATCGGTTTAAATTTAGTGTGAATTAAAACACTAGATTTACGGAACCTGTCAATTTGACGCAGTTCAGATTTCGTGCTTAAATTTAACAATCATGTATACGGAAAATGTAAACTCAAAATGAAATTTATATACGAAAAATTTACTAAATCAGTCTCTGCTAATAGAAATCTATTGATTTGAAGTAAACTGAACTAATGGTATTACAAAAAATTTGTATTTCAATGTGCCCATCGAAATGATCCAATCGATGCCCGTAAATCTAGTGTTAAATGAAAAAAAGCGAAACCGTGAAATAAACAATTGCAGAAAGAGAATTGACTATTTGCTACTACAACAATGGTAAAAATTACAGGATAATTACTGAACTACTTACTATAAAAAAAAAGATATTCTTCCGAAAGGTTCATGTGGTTGATTGGTTTGAAATTTAAGGGGGCGAGAGGGTGGACCGTAAATTAAAAATTTTAGATAAATTATGCAGAGCGTTTAAATAAGTTACGCGGGCGTTTTACATACACGTTTCTATATGTATTGTTTCTGTTCACGGCGAAAGCCAACGAGGCTTCGAGAAAAACTCGTTTGTAGCGGGCACGCAACTTTTCTGATCCGCGAGCTCGCCTGCTCGTCTGCGCTTCCACGTGTAATTTAATGTACTGATTAAATGCGTAACAAAATACCCTCGTTTGTATGAAGCCTAGAATATCACTGAATATTTTTTACAGCGAAAATGACCAAACCAAGTTGCCAACAATCTCGCTTTGATTTGTCAGTGCGCAAGGGCGCACAGATATACGATTTATGTTCGGCTCAATATCTCGAAAACTAATGTCGGCACACGTTTCGGATCTTTTACATTTCATTTTAGAAACTCAAAACTATCGTTTAAAAGAAAAAAAAATTTTTTTTTAATTTACAGTGGTCTAACCCCTTAAGAGAGGAAAAGCGCCTTGACAAAAATGCACATGCACTGCTTCGGCCGTTTGGTTACCGCGATTTTCCAACATGAGATACTAATAAAAAACTTTGGTAATTATTCAGAATCGTACCCTCCTCACCGATTTCGATGATTTTTGAATATGTTGTAGAAATGAAGATTCTGAGCAACTTTTTCCTATACGTATAACCGTCGCTTGACCTTACTTTTCGAGATATTCACGGAAAACTGTACTTCCTACTATAATGAACTTTGCCTATACGTGCATGTATGTAGCGACGTATGCATCAGCATTGGATCGCTGTTTACCTAGTTTTTCTATAAACACGTCACGGCAGCCGACGAATGATTTTTATAACGGGTAACCTTTAAAAATTTTATCAACCCACGAATCTCACAAGCTTTGGTGGCCGCTATTCAGAACGACACAATCTCAAACCTTATTCCTTATTCTTTTTCTAAATAATGATAACAAAGATGATGAAAAAAATTAATCCCATTTCAATATGGAATAAAATTTGAGTTTGTGTCGTTTTGAATAGAGACCGTCAAGAGACGATCGCCAACGATTGTGAGATTTGTGCGTTCAAAAGATTTTTAACCGTTTGAGCGCTGAAAAATTTTCTTGTATATATGGTAAAAGTGCGGAATAAAATTCGTAGTTCTTTTTGTGGAAAATAATAAAAACGATAGTAATTTACTCTAATTATTATATAAAAAGTAGTTTTTACCAACCAAAGTATTTTTCATTCTCGCTTATTACAAGAGTATTTTGCTGCACAAATTCCATGAAGTCCTTTTTTACATATAACGCAAAATTTCTGGCACAACAAAAGAGAAGCGCGATAGCGCTTCTTCGCACTTGAACGGTTAAAGATTTTCATCCATCAAGAGATTTCTTGCGGGCCGCCGACATGTGTTTATAAAAACAGTAGATAAGCAGTCGCACTATGCTGACGTATACGCTGCCACGGGCGTGCACGTACAGGCAAAATTCAATGAGTAGTAGCGATATTCTTTTGCAAATATCTCGGAAACTAAGACCGAGCACCGATTATATGTACAGGAGAAAATTGTTCAAAATGTTGAATTCTATAATATATTAAAAAATCATCAAAATCGGCGCGGAGGATACGATCCTACATAATTGCCTAAGTTTTTTTTACACAGGATCTTCTTACTATAATATTCACCTACGAAAATTGATCACCCTATAGATACCGAGGCCAATATCGGTATTCCGTTATCGGTTACCTCTTTGCGGCACAGGATTTCAGATAATAAAATAGACCCATATTGTATAGAAATTTGATTGCGTTTTAAATGAAACAAAATTAGTATATTTTTACTAATTAAGGAATTACATCATTTAAAAACATAAAAAATAAATAATAATTTAATTGAATTTGTTGTTATAGAGTGGGACTCAAATAGTCCCACCGTGGTATGTACATGGATTCATGAATGGTACTTATTAAAGCACATCNCAAAATTAGTATATTTTTACTAATTAAGGAATTACATCATTTAAAAACATAAAAAATAAATAATAATTTAATTGAATTTGTTGTTATAGAGTGGGACTCAAATAGTCCCACCGTGGTATGTACATGGATTCATGAATGGTACTTATTAAAGCACATCCTTTTCCGTAAGTAGAGGTGGGACTAAAGATATCCCACCAAGCATGACGGTACATACGTCAAAAAGGTGGGACACTTTTAATCCCAGCGTGCCCCAAAGAGTTACTCGACAGTTGACGACTCGATACCGAAGTCGTACTATATTACATTATAACATCTCGAGAGGCAGCATTCAATGTATTAGTAACGTCTGTATGCACAGTATTCAATGTACGGTACTGAAAATTTTTTACCAATATCACGGAAACTAATAAATACCCGAAGATAAAATTTTTAATTTAGGGATCACACCTCCTCCTCACCATCGCCCATCAATTTCAAGTCAATCGAAAACATGGGCTTCTCGGAAGAACAGTCGAAAAAAAGTATCATACAATATATAATTAAACGATTTGGAGAATCTAATCGTATATTAAATAAATTAGAAAGACGTTCCGATAAAAAGCTAAATACCCGAGACGAACGTTGAATTATTCAAATTGTTAAGAATAATCCGCGAATTGGTGCACCGAAGTTGGCCACGGATGTAAACAAATACTTAGGAATAGAAGTGATTCTACTATTAGAAGAGTACTTACAAGGTGAACACATGAAGTGTAACTCTCGAATTTTTATGAAACTTCGTAGGTCGATAAAGAATCGAAAAATGTACACTCGTATGCAATATTAGGTGTGGACATTCAATAGTTTATGAGATTTAACAATAATCAAGAAGGTGCGTAGTTCAATAGTTATACCTATAGCTTACAAATCACAGAAGGTTCGGTGGTTCGAATCTTACTTCAAGGTAAAATTTTTTTTCTATTTAATTTGTTTCAATTTAATTTCTGTATCGCGTTTCTTTTTTTTCTATTTTCTTCTTTTATTGAATGATTTAATACATAGAATTTTACCCTAAAGTAGGATTCAAACCACAGAACAACCTTCTACAATTTGTACGTTACACACATAACCATTGAACTATGCATCTTCTTGATATAGTTACTTACTTTAAAGGTATTTGTCGGATTAGGGGATTAATTTAACCTTTATTATTAAATATCTCATAAACTACTGAGTGTCTACATCTAATATTCACACGTGTGTACCTCTCTCGATTCTTTATCGACCTACGAAGTTTATTCAAAATCTGAGACTTACATTTCAAGAACAAACGAGTAAAATCCGCATGGGAACATGATTTAGAGTCTGTAAACAAATAATTTCTCCGATGAGTCAAAATGTAATACATTTTCGTCCGATGGAAAAATAACTGTACGGAGAAAACTGAATTATGAAATGAAAAAATAATCTTCGGTTGACAGTAAAGTTCACAGGGAAATCCTAAATGGTTTGAGGCTGCGTGTCGACATCAGGTGTAGGGAATTTGATTTACATTAATGAAAAGATGGGCAGGTGAGAATATTTAAATATATTAAAGAACGTATGATATAATTTAAAATTCTACGCAGATAATAACTCAAAGAACACATTGTACATTGCAGAGAATTGGTTATTATACAATTGCCCGAAGGTTATGCAAATGCCGCTACAATCCCCTAATGTTACTGAACATGTATAGTATGAATTGGTGAAAAAAATAAGATTACATACCATTTATAATACAAAAGACTTAAGGACCGTGTTACAAGAAAAATGAGCAAATATTTCCATGGAATCTTGCAAAAATGTAGTTAAATCAATATTTGTAGTTAATGTGTAGTTAATCAATAGTTTTCCTGCTAAATGTTAAAATTCAATTTTTATGTTTCTATTAACTAATAATAGCATTAAGTTTCATATGTACAATTTTTAGTGACACTCACTGTACGTGTAAATTATAATACAAATAATTTTATTACTTTAATACATAAAATTGATTTCTTACACTTTTCTCAGATGCTTCTAACGGATGTACATAGCCTATGCGTTGTCTAGTAGCTGATAACCTAAAACCACAGTGATTAAATAATGTTTCATATTGAATATTAGCAAATTTAATTACTGGAAATTGTTTGATAGTTCATTCGTACCCCGAAATCATTGGATTAGGTATACCATAACTGTCATCCTGAATATTGAACTGATCGTTCACAGTAGGTTTTGGAACAACCGATGGCAAACCGAAACTCTAAAATATATTATTATAATGTTATTTGATACGCAGAACCGTAAAAGCTTCTAATTTCCTCTTTTTGGTCACAAAAAAGTTACACTTTTATAAAATAACCTTGTTACAAAAGAAATGTTTTCCAAAATGTGTACTTAGATTACTATAAATTTTCTTTAATGCGCGTAAAATAATTAAAACTATTATTTTCTCTTACCATTGTTGTTTAAGTATATGTAATTTAAGTTTTTATAAAAAAGCAAAAGTCACGCAATGGATTCACAAAACAATACACATTGCTTTCATAAACTCCTTTAAATGCAATTTGACGTTTCACATGTGCAAGTCAGTAATAAAGGCATTAACAATGTGTAACATAGAGTTCACACCAATTAATGTTTTTCGATTTACAAACTGTATTATCACAGCTGACTCTTGTACCAGCCGTGCTGAACAACGTGGCAACAGCGCTCGAGGTTAAGCGAACATCTAGAAAAAGGGTTAAGATAATTGCCAAAGGAAAGAGTTACGCATTTAATTACAAAAGTATATTTCAGATCTATATTATAATTTTTACAAATTTCCTCACCACCCTAGAGGTATTGGAATGGCGCGTTACATTTTTTTTATTACAACGAGTGGTTCACCAATAGCCATATCATCCCACTTTAAAAAAATAAATTAAACTTCTTTAAGTAGAACATGACAAAAACATAACTTTTGTATTCTCAGTTAAAATAAAGTACATATTACACTTTAATTAAAAAAAAAAAAAAATATTTTATTACACAGAATTAATTTTATATTTGGTGTGCGCCCAGCGCGAGTCGTCAGAAATAATCAAGAATCTTATTCATTATTCATCGCGTCATTATATAAAAATTAATACACATAACTAAATACTAGTTATAATAGTTATATATCTAATTGTTAATATATACTACATTAAATTAACAAACTAAATTAGCCGCAGGAATTTGGGCCACAAAAATACATTGGATGAAATGTTTGTTCTTAGAACTGGTTTGTACAATAACAACCAGCGCGAAGATGATTCAGTAGTAACAGCTGGAAACAAAGCATTTAATGTACTAGTCGTGTTTCTATAGGCTGTATTCAATAGATACTGAAAGTTGTTTCTAATAATGTTTCAGAAACTAATAATTGGATGAAGTAAAATTTTACATTTGTAGTCCACCCTCTCCTTCGCTCCTCTTCACAAGTTTCATGTCAATCGGCCACCGGGGCCTTTCGGAACCACAACTATAACACGCGCATAAGAAAAAATAATAATATCAAATAACAATAGCTGTACGGTAACTATAACAATGTAAAAAAATAATAAGTTCTTTCCTAAGCATTTCAACTCCTAAATACGCACTAAATGTTCCAATATCGCACTCTAAGATGACTAAACCAAGGATTTTCTCTCTTTTTCGAAAAATCCGCTACCTAAGCCAGAAATTTTTGGCGGAAAAACTCCTATCGGAAATACAGCTTTCAGCGGGACGGTTGTATCGATGCCGACGATGCCACAGGTCTATGGATCACGCTTATTTAAACAATTGCTTATAATTTATGAATCTGATGCAATATTTAAATGAACTTTATCTCAAATTTTGCCTAGAAGCCGAAAAATTTTGATTTTTCTAACTTGATACCTATCAATTAGTTCCATTCATTAAAAATTATTTATAATTAACGAACCACAAGGAAAGTATGAACATAATCAATTGTTAATTAATAGTGAAATCTCTTTGGAAAATTTAAACAATTGTTTATTGTTGCTAAACGATTATACTGTATTACTGAACGCAGAAAATTCATCAATTAATCGCAGATTTTGATTAAAGAACTAAAAATCTATAGAGTACCCCAACGAAAGAAACAATTTTAAAATTGTTTACTTGGTCCTGCGAATGGCTACAATCGGTGTCGATGTTTAATGATTTAATTTACGATCTCCCAATATCTTTACGTCTAGTAGTACATATGCAGCTTGTACGAGGACGGAACAAAAACTTTTTTTCACATCTATTCATTTTAATTCTATGACTTACTTCTGTTGACTTAACCTCTGTGAATGATTTGAATATAATTCCTAAACCCATTACTCTAGGTTGTAGATAACACAGCGAATCGCCTAATTTTTTAAACGATTAGTATTTAAAAGCGTAAGACACATTCATAAGACGAACGATCTGTTTGTCGCGTCTATGCTGTCTATAACCTATAATATTAAGGAATCGATGCACGTGGATGTCTTTGAGGACCGTATTTTAAATAGATTTCAGTGATTTTCGTAACAATCTTAGATAGAACGTACCCTAATATTAACTCAAAATGCAACACGACGACGTGAGTGCATCATAAATTATTTATTTAAATTATGAATATTCTATTTGAACTTAAATTGTTTTAGGTTGTGTGGAGTGTCATCAACAAATCTTTTTGTTCTTTTAAAGTAAAGTATGTATTATACTCGAAAAGCATGCTAAAAGGCTAAAAAGATTGTAATCTGACTTTCAATTTCAATTTTAATTTTACAGTACCAAAACACAGAGGTTTTGTCGCAATGAATATAATCTTACAGGTTTATGCAGTAGAGCATCTTGTCCCCTTGCAAACAGTCAGTATGCAACAATTAGAGAAGAAAATGGAATTATTTACTTATACATGAGGACAGCGGAAAGGTAAAAATTTGATAACTAATTTAAATAAAAGTAATTAATATTTAATATTATTGTAACACGTGTTTGTTATTCTTTGCAGAATACATTTTCCAAAAAATGCATGGGAAAAAGTGAAGCTTTCTAGGAACTTCGAAAAAGCAATACAACAGATTAACGAAAATTTACTATACTGGCCTGGTTTTATAAAAGCAAAATGCAAGCAGAGGTTCGTCAAAGTTACACAGTATCTCATACGTATGAGAAAATTGAGATTAAGGAGACAGAAACAAATTGTACCGATCCAAAGAAAGATCGAGAGGAGGGAAAGGCGCAGAGAAGAGAAGGCTCTTATAGCTGCTAGATTAGAGAATTCAATAGAAAAACAACTTATGGAACGATTAAAACAAGAAGTGGTATATACTTTTACCATCGTAGTAATGTATGCAAATATTAATACTTATTTTTTTAAACATCCTTAATATATTTTCTTTACTTTTCCAGTACAATGATATTTACAATTTCCCACAAAAAGTGTTCGATAAAGCTGTAGAAGCTATTGAAGTTGAAGGTGAAAATGAAGACGAGAGTGAAGAAATAGAAGAAAGAGAACAAGAAATTGAGAAAGAAGTGGAGTTGGAATTAGAAGCTGACGAAAGAAGAAGAGAAACAAACGAACCACATTTTATAGAAGCAGAAACTGATGACGAAGAGGTAAACGATGATTACGATATTAAAGAAGCATTTATGACAATTTGTTCCCCGTTTAAATATAAATTATCATTTTTCTCATTATTAGATTACGCGATTTTATCGTATATTCTAATAGGACGTTTATTTTAATAGGACGAAGATAGTGACTCAGGGCGAAAAGAAAAACTCGAATTATCTGACAGCTTTGAATCTGATGTAACCGATATCGAGGTGAGAAATATTGCAGTTATATTTATTCTTGTTTATATGATTATATTTAATATTGTCGTCATTGTAGGATATATTACCTGTAACGATTAAAGAAGCGAAGGAACCATTTGTTAAGAGGCACACGTTACGAAAGAAAGCTCGTCCCAAAATTGAAATTGAATACGAAATGGAAGGAGAACCGCGTGGAAAAGAACGAGCATGATCAGTTCTTAGTTAAAACTACTATAACTGTATTTTTAATAAAGTTACATATTATTTTATAATTTTCAAAATACTATTTCTACGATATTAAAAATTGCTCTATTGTAGTGGATATTATACTTTTTGTTTTTACATAATCGAGGATTCACCTTTTTTTTTTATGATCGATGAAAGGATTTAAAGTTGGCGCTAGCTTAAAGTACCCTAAAAACATATATACGATTCATAGATGGCATCCTTTGAAACAGAAATTCACAGACTAGCAGACGACACGTTTGTACACAAGGAACAAGGTAAATTATCCTGATTTTCTGCATGAAGATCATAAGTGAACATGAATGAACTAATCGCCGAACTGAACCGTTGAAAGAATATCAACTTTGATAAATTGTGATTGATTGAAAAGCGTGTCACTCTTGGAATACTCCAGCATAAATGCAAGATTGAGAAGTTTAGTCTCTCATTTAGTCTCTCATAGTTATGCGTGCTGTTTATCTTTTATATACTGGATTGAATACATGCCTATCTTCCTGAACGAGAAAAAAGACCTTAACCGTTCGCTAAATAAATTAAGAGGACAGCTGTTAAATGTATATCCGATAGATTGTTGTATAGATATAACCACTTAAGTAAGATAACTTTTTACATATCCTAAAGTAAATAAAAAAAAAAGAAAAGAAAAAAAAAATTTTCACCGACGGTTTATTAATGAATTAATCGAATTTTCGCGTCGAACTGTTTTATCGCTTAAATAAAGTTCAGTCACTTTATCGTGGATTCCATGCAGAGGTATTGAGTTTCATAATATATTGCTTCCAGGCAAATGTCACGAACTTCGCGTTACCCGTAGCAGTGTCTTTTGTTTGCTATAAATAGAAAAAGTAGGTTATCTGTAAAATCAATTCCGAAAATAGAGCAATTGACTAAATATGTTTAATATCTTTTATTTAAAATTCTAAGACAACGACCTACCATTTTGCGATCTTAATTATTTTCTGGAATTTATTTAATTTCATGAATCGCTTACTCTGACATATATTTTAATTATTTAACAAAAAGTGAAATAAGTATAATAAATAATAGAATTACGTGTAAAGTTTAATTGTTCCATATATATTAGTATTTGGTGTATGTATTTTAATTGTAATTATTCAATATAATAAATCATATGTCAAGTGAAATATCAACATTATCATTGCGATGATCATGTCAGATATGAGAATATACATGAATATATTTAAAATACTTATTACATTATTATTCAGAATATTTGTCTATAATTTGTTTTTTATTCTTATAAAACGTTCTTTGTTTGCAGGTATATTATGAAATTTAAGGAAGTTTTTATAGCTTTTAAGAAAGATTAAAAAAAGACACGATCCTAATGTAGATTGATTCGAACCCTACATAGTTTTAAACTCTCCTTTTATTTTGCGCATAAATGCCAAAATATTAAATAATTTCACTATGGAACTAAACAATGTGGGAAACAACAAAAGTTCCATATATATGGCAATATCGTTTAAAAAATTATGCGTGGCAACAGTATCTTTACCTCTGGTCACACTTTTAGTCTGTTTTATTACAGCTAACATCTTTCAGCAAGATGACATTCATGAAACGCATTGCAGGGTACGAAACTCGTATATCTACTATCTTTTTATATTATTATAATTCGAAGTATCAAAATTGTTATACATTAATCTTGGATTTCTTTAATTTAGGTTTATAATGTACTTCCATCGATCTCAGCCATTACTGGTATATCCCCTCAAAGATATTTGTGGCGCATAAGCATTGCGCTACATATAGGTCCTCGTCTAGTTATTGCTAATGTATATTATTCGTATTATTATAAAATACTCAAAGCAATTGAAGATGTACCTTCCAAAATTATGGGATGCAGACTTTTAAATTTATGCTATTGGTTAAGTATTGCAGAAGTAGCAGCTCTATGCGGAGTTACGTACATCTCTAATAGAGAAAATTATTGTAAGTAAAAATGATTGAATATGTTAATTTATAAAAGATAAAGTACTCAAATTTTTAATATCAAAATTCACGATTAAGAATCGGGTAAATTATATTTTTCAGCGGTGCATGAAAAAATTTTCATCGCCTTCATGATTAGTTCCCTGACGTATATGCTAACACAAGTAAGATTGGGTCGTCTCGTAACACCAAGCGCACGAAGTCTTCAGTACAAACAGGCGCTTTTTGTAACGAGTCTTGTTAGTACTGTTGGACTTATCATTTTCTTCCTAAAACACAGGTTACTGTGTCACGATCTGGGTAAGAAAATTTATATATTTTAACGATATATCAATTTTAAATACTGATATTATTTATAAAATTTGGATGTAAATATTTAAAAAAAATTTTTTTTATTTTTCTTTCAAATAAATGTGCATAAGAATGTTAATAAATTATAATTATGTATGGTACATATAAGCTTAAATTTGATTTATATTTAAAGTCACACTCTGTGAGATTTATTACAATCTTTTTCCTAACAGCATTTAGCTGGTTTTCCTTATGCGAGTATGTGATTGCCTCTGCAAATATGGGTTTTCATGTAACCGTAATTCTAGACTTTCCCAAGGAGCAGCTGGTTGTTGGGAATGGTTTACCTGCCTTAAAGGTGGATTAACTTGTAATATTTTATACTTATTATTATCTTATTATTGTCATCAAAGTGCCTACTGCCACTGTCTGGAAGTGCTATTGCCAAAAGTGACAAAAATACATAACGTATTATATGTAGCAGCTGAGTATCCGCTTACAAATATTGGCAAACATCTTGATAAAATAAGTACATACTAAACAAAATCAAAAGTTGAATGAAATCAAATATTCAAAGCTTCTCTTGTGTTAAGTAAAATAATGAAATGCAAAATTTAGCGTTACACTTTTTGTAATTTAGATTTTTTCTTATAGAACTGAGTCAATTGTAGATTTATTGAAATTTCGATTTGTATTAAAAAATATTTTTTTAAGTGTTTAGTACGACGTATTTTCTCCGGTGAAGATTTACGTTATTTAAATATATTCTTATTTTTATTTAAAAATGTTTCGTTGCTTAGTGGATACACAGTTTGATGCACAATATCCTTTCTATTAACTAATTTCGTCGAAATAATACTCATTTTATCTCTCTTTATATAACGCTACAAATATGTAAAGTAGCTTTTATCTTAGCATTTCCTCTTAGTTACTGATAACTTTTACTATAAGTACACCTTCCAATCGATTCCATATGTAAAGGCACAATTGAAGGTAAAAACCGAAAGGGAAAAAAAATGAAAAAAAATCTAGCGCTTCCAAAGTATGGCACTGGTATCTTCCCAGGCAATGAGAAAAAAATCTTTAATGGCCTTTTAGGTAGCGAAAACTTGTAGTGATACCAGACAAATATGTATCCTACATACAAACAATATTAAACATTATAAAAGTCCAGAGTAATGAAATTTCATATTTAATTTCTACGTGTAGTCGATTTGAAGAAGGAAAGAATTATTAATAATACGAAGTGAAGAATCGCGGCATGCGCTGACTTATTGTGAATTTTAAGCTCGCTTCCTTAGAAGTTCTTTACAAAGTGAGATTTCTAGTCGATAATTGATTCTAGTCGTTTTACGTTTCACTTTTTTTTTTATCTGTTTTAAAACGTCGTCATTGTCACGCCATTCATGAGATTTTGACGCATTGTTAGCATGTAGGATGCATTTACATTAACATATATTTCGTCTTCAATGAAGTACGTTCATGAGATGAGTGTACGTAGTCTTAATTTAAGATACAGTAGACATATTGTTCATCATTGTACAGCTGTAATACCATCAATATATTTTATCGTGTCTAAGTAATATACGAATCGTACGTTATGTAAACATGAAAGAAAAACAAACAAAAAAAAAAAAAAAATAACAACACAACCAAAAAAGGAATAAGTTACTCGATACTCATGTGACATGAATTATAGCAATATTGTGTTACAAGTGTAAGGATTAATACCTATGTTTATATATGTACCATACGATCTTTAAGTGCAACACGATTGGCATTTAAATAATTACAATGAAAATAGACGAGGATACGCAAACAGAAAGTGAAATCAATGATTATCTTGTACGATATATTCCCGACCAAAGCATGAATATTACGTCCAAAAATTACGGAGCAAATTAACGAAGTTAATTCGAATTAACTGTTTGTATCAAATTTTATAATCAAGAGCCTCATCTTCTCTTTCAAGATACTCGCGTTAATATTTCACAGAGAATATTAAGTAACGAAAAAAAAAAAAAAAAAAAAAAAGCAAAAAAAAGCAAAAAAAAATGAAAAAGTTTGTGATAACACCACGTTATTATAGTTACTGGAATCAGTTTTGTAAATTTCTAACGTAAATTCCAATATGTGTAACACTACGAGGACACTGGATGAATAAAATCATCGACGCGTTCCTTGGAAATTTTATTTTAAACTGAAATGTCAAAAAATATATTTACATGATATATTTTCGTATAAGAAACATTTTTTCTTACATTTTTTTTTTTAACATTTTGTTGACAACACTCAATGTGTTTCTGTATGCGTTTACAATAAACGATTGCACAACAACCCCTTCCGTTAAAATATATAAAATTATCGTTAAATTATGGGCAATTCAGTTGTCAAGTGTTCAAAGGCATATAAAATATGTAAGTCGCGTACAATCACTTGAACAACATATCTTGATGGTTTCCATTGTAATACAAAAGCAAGCGTTTGTACTCGTTTGTAATTACCATATAGTTCGTATTTGCGAACCATTACGAATTAATTTATTGGTACCATACTTTAAAATCCGTGCCAAGTGATGTATTAAAGATACTGTGCATGTATCTATCGTATTGGCATCGTATCATCCACAACATGTAGATTTAAATCGAACTACAAAATATTTCTAATCGATCATTTATTTCCGATACTTTGATCGTTTCAGCTATTTTTATGGTGATATCGATCATGATTTTATTTCGTCTCAATATTTTTAAATTGAACAAGGTTTTACATTTGTAGCCATTCGCTACTCGATTCACATAGTCTTTATGAGACAGTCGCAAGAATATTTTATTTCTCGTTACACAGGGTAGTTCAAGAGAGGTGTAGGAATTTTCGAAATTTTTTTGGGAGATTATGTACGAACAATTTTATGCATATAGAATCTGTTTTCAATATATATTTTGCGTATTAAACATAAATAACATTTTCTAGATAATTGGATGCAATTCTGTAATTATTCGAACGATGTTTTAACAGTTGATCGTACTAAAACTAATAGAGTAATAAAACCAAAATTAAATATTGCAATAAAGAGATATAGCAGTGCAACGAATAGTAACTGCAATTTTTCATATGTACGGTGATTTAAAAAAAAAAATCTATAATAACCAACAAATTTCCTCTGCAAGAATAAGATTGTCAATTAAAAAAACAATTGACGATTCGTTTATCGTTCGAATAAATTATAAGCATTATTCCTCGAAAATAATCTCCCAAGGAATTCTTCAAAACCTTCCACCCTCGAAATACCTTGTGTCTTACAGCTCACGAATCTGCATTCAAAATTAATACGTACATTAAAGTAGCGTCACATCCATTGTTGCTCATTTCAATATCTGATTTTATAGGAAGCTTGCACATAACTGTTGTTATTATTATATAAACGCGCTCGATTTCTGACGAGCGATCGCTCGCGGTCAAGGGACAAAGAAATCTAACACGGTTTATGTAAAGTAGTATCGGCATGGTCAGTGCCAGAGCGGCGCGATGCTTTGACGAGGTGTAACTTGGGGCAACCTTGACATGTGTCAGAATCTTTATTTAATTGATGTCAGCCACTTGGCACGATGGCACTGTCATGAATTAGGCTGAATGTCCCCATGTGCCGTTCGAACAAGAGGTTTATTATGTAAAGTAGTTCAAAGTGGGTTCTGGAGCAGAGCGATACCACCACTATAATTATAACGATTATATATTAATCGTATTGATAATATTAAAACCGCCACTTTTGCACTTTGCTCCTTCTTACACGTGTATATAAAGCAAATGCACTCGTATACACAAACAAACACACATATACAGTCACGAACGTAGTTGAGAATATAGCGAGAAAAAATTTTTATTAATATCGGGATTAAGGAACCATAATGGTAGTAATTGATAAAAGGTCGAGAATTGAGAGAGTATTCGAATCTAGAAAGTTTAAAAATACGGATTTATTTATTTATTTATTGTGTATTTTAAGATTGCATCTACCAAAAAGAATTTATCAATAATCACCATTGGTTTATAGGAATTCAAATCTGCAGTTTGAAAATGAAATTTGTTAAATTAACAAAATTATGAATTTTTAAACCGCACGTCAATGTAAATTTTATAGCAATATGAAAAATTTTAATCACATTTTGTTCAAAATGCCTTTTTTCGAATTGGCGCACCAGTTTTCTCGGAAATTACTGCCTCCGAACTAAAATTAAATTGATATCTGCAATATTTTTGTCTTCAGAGTTTACAAAAATCGAAAAATTAATCGTAGACTTGAAGCTTGCACTTTCGAAGTCTCCTATTTAGTTAAATACTGTTCTACGTTGTTTCTTATATTTTAGACAATAGCCGCACGCGTGTAGATGAAAATAAAAACTGAATCACTTGATTAGCGTGACAAAAAGAAGTTCAAGTCTACGTTGTCGTTAATCGAACGATTTTAAAATGTAACGATTTCTATCTTGCATGACACTGAAGATAATTGTTTGAATGGTAGAATGGTTTGACTATGTTAATAGTCGTAATAACTTTTTTTACATATGGAAACAATTTTTCTCAAAGTCTGGATTAAAATGCTCTCTTAAATTTAGGATTAAAGCTATGGGGCGGTGAAAAATGTTGAAAAAAAATTTTAGAGGTATAAATATATTATTCATTTAATATTTCTAAATTGTTGCATGCATACACGCACATTAGAACTTCCGAGAGGAGCTTTTTATCATACGACGACACGAGTTCTAGTGGGTATTTAAAATCTTGTCTTTAAAGGTCGAACTTGTCGAAATCACAATGGAGAAAGTTGCAGAACTTTTATTACGAAAACACGTTCACACCCTCTGAGTGACTAACGAGAGAACTAACAGATGAAACTCGGATGAAATTAACTGAAACACTTGCTTTATTCGTAGAGTACTATTCGTATTACTTTTTCTAGAGTAACAAGGTTTACTGGTGAATTGATATTTTACGTATAATAATTTATAACCAGGTTGTTGAAACGGTTCCAAAAATAATTGTTAATAACTGTTATATAAAAGTTTCGATTGAAACAGTTGTGAAGAATCGAAATGGTGTTGTAACTGTTATAGTTGAAAAAGATTCTGGCTTGTATCGGTTCCAGTTTCGTAGTCAGCTACTATATTTCGTTTCTGTATCGATTCCATAATGATTCTATCGTATTCTCCATTAAGAAATTTAGGATAATAGTAAAATTTATTTCTAATAAAATGCATTTTAATTTAAGAAATTTCGGTATCTTTATTCCAATATAAATTTCGACTCGTTGCAATTATATGTGAAAGACAATGTCCTATTCGAAAACTTTGATACGAAATGATTTTTGAATCGGTTCTGTTATTCGAGCTTCCAGTTTTACTCTTTCGGTTACTCTTTGTACGCAAAGTATAAGAAAGTTTGAAAATTTGACATTAATAAACTTATATATAATCGATGCATTTTTTACGTAATGCCGATATAATATTTAGAACCGATACAGAGTTGAAAACAGGCTGTAGAGCCATAATCGGAACCGATATAGGCTAGAACCATTTTCAGCCATAAAAACAGCTATAAAATTGTTTCATTTCTTAATAATTGTTTCAAGAACCGGAACCGATATTATAACCGTTTTCAATCTCTGTTTACAAGTAAGGTATATATCCTTTCTTGTTAAATTTTGTGCAAGATTTTAGGAATTATGCGTGCCAGAAGCTTCGTAGACTTGACGATGACATTTTAATTAGCAATAATAACATAACGAGTGTAACGAAGAACATATCGATTCGATAGAACGCTTGAAATTTCTTAGAGATTCGTATCAATAAATGATACGCATTCTTTGTAATCAGAATAGTGAGGAATTAGAAAAATATTTCGGTTCGCGCTTTATCCAGGCGAAAAATTCAAGAATAAATTTCTATGAAAATATTGTGTGTTTCTTTGGTATAATTATATACCATCGAAACATTTCTTCTGATTTTCAATGCGATAAAACCGGATGTTTTAGCAAGTTCTTTCTTCCTCGATGCGCGGATTACTTAGACGATCGATAATTCTGTGATAATTGGCACAAGTAGCTGTCTTGTGATAGTGTTTTTGTGTTTGTATAGTAGTTTGCAAAGTATACGCACTATATTCTATAAAGTACCTAATTAAGCTAACGTAGTTAAATAATAGTGATAATTTATTTACTATTTATTTTTCTAAGAATCTTTTCTCTCTCCATTTTTTTTTCTCGACACTAATAATTTGATATGTTGTTTGGTTCTGAATTGTAAGCCTGTGACATGCACTATCGCAGAATTTGCTCCTGTTCAAAGCACTTGGTCTCGTGAGTGAAGCAGCCATTTTGCAACATTTCGTGATTCGCAATTATTGTGTTCAAAAATAAATTAACCCTTCGCATTGACAAACCGTAGAAAGATATTTAAACTTTTTGTACGTAAAGAAAGTTATCAAAATATGTTTAATATTACACCTATTATGTTTGAAATCATTAGAGTATTAAAGTATCTTATAATTACAATTAAAATATATTTAAATTTCATAATCGAATACGTACTTTTTATAAAGAAATGTAATATTTATAAAGAAAACAATAAATATTACATGTAATATTCGCAAAAATTACAATAAATATTGAACTTATTTCTGAAAAAAAGAAGTTTGTAAAATCACTTTTGTACTTGAAATGTTAAATTGCTTTTCCAGGTTTTACTAATTTACAGTACTAAAATATAATTATAATATAGTACTAAATATGTTGAAAAATCATGTCTATTGCAAAGGGTTGATTTATTAATTTAGGTCGAATCGATGTCGTTTTATCATGTCTGAAACCACAAGCACGTATTGTATAGAACTGGATTAAATTATAACAGCTTTAGACTAACAATTATTTACAAATATATCTCCAGTGTTTTTTTTTATTGGTTGACATACGACATTTTCCTTAAAAAGTATTAAAAGATGGTAAAATGCCAATCGTTTGAAAAAAAAATTATTACAATAACGTTGTTAGAGTTTTCTCCAGTACTGTACATTGTTATTGGAAGTAAAATATAATGTTTAATGTTAACAGTAAAGCACAGGTAAAGTGCAGATAAAGTACTGTACATTGTTATTGGAAGTAAAATATAATGTTAAATGTTAACAGTAAAGCACAGATAAAGTGACGATGCGGCGTTATTAGATTATACTTAATATTTTCGTTACAACTTCTATTAAAGGGATACATTATTTTATTTTTTTATTTTATAATAAATAGAGCAATGATTAGAAAAATGGCCTAAGTCGTATATTTTTCATTCCAAGTTTAAGATACATAATTTTACTTCCTGTGTTTGTGTGCACTAGAAAATATGACTTTCAATGCAATTAAAGGGTTCAATTTTCAACTATCGTCGCAAAATAATTATCTATTATATAATAAAAGTAATAGATTCAATTTTTCTAAACTTTTCACTTAGGCCACTTTCAAAATTATCTACATAATTATATTTCATTAATCCTCCTAATGTTTTCATAAGAACTCACGTTAATGATCTGATAATTATGCTTCTATACCTTTTCGACAAACGTAGTGTAAAAGTTTATTTACGTATCTAAAAATATAACGATAAAATTCAGAATAAAAGAATTATATTAATCAAAGAGATCAATTGGCTTGTATAAATTAGAACACAATAGAAGAGTTAATATCAGGTGATAGATTATTCGAACGACGACATCGAATGAAAAAAAATTGTCGCCAAGCAAGGTGTGCTCGCTATCTGTAATTCTCTGGCGCCTCGCGTGCACGCTCGATCTTCTCTCGTACGCAGGATCAATTAGAGCGAAAGTGATTGAGCATCAAGCCTGACTAAAACTTCGGCATGTTTGCCGAAGGTAATTGAACTCGGTTGACCTTAATACTGAGAACAAACGAGCAAACGAAACGAACCGTGCGACAATGATAGAGTCATCTTGTAAATTACCGAAATAGAGGGTTGAATGAATGGCGATCAAACTGTGTGTCTTTTCTTAAATTTTTTTTTTTTTTTTTTTGGAGATTTGTTGGTTTTGGCTGAGTTGGAGTAGCGTGACGAGAAACATCTGTAATCGGCTTAAATAATGCGCCTTGTACTGTAATTAAAGTGATCTTTGACGGGAGTGAAGTGTGAAATTGCGTGAATTTGTTTGAGAAAAGAAAAGATGTTTGGAGATGGATTTTTCCTTCTATATGTAATAAGTAATTAACTAATAAAGCGTACCGTGCATGTATCTTGATTGTTCGAATTTTCCTATCTTTACCGTTACTGTTATTTTATTTTTTACTCTTTATTTTAAGCGTACCTGTAATTTTGGGTTGAAGATCGTTTTTTCACTATTGTATTTTTGAATGTAGTAAAATATGACTTGAGTATATTCCAAAGTATGTGGTTGATATAATTTGTGAAGTTCAATGTTGAACTAGTTAGTTATTTTGTAACATTTATCTAGCAAAAATTGAACGATTATGTTATCTTGAGTACACATGATTTTGTTATCTTGAATATATTGTTAAAAGTTGTAACGCCTTAAATTAGGTCGAATAAAAAGCTAAATATTATTAAATACTAGTATTATAACGATCGTGCGATCAATTTAATTTCGCATTTAGAGTAAGAAAAATGAATAAAGGAAATACTGAAATTAATATACAGCACTATAAAATTTGCTTTGATTAAAAAGAGTAATGCGACATTAAAAAAAAGCATTCTAAAGAAAACAAATTAATAAGAAAAAAAGGTTTTTAGCTGTAAAAAACTTCTGTTTCAAATCAATAATCTATACATTCAACTTTAAACGTTATTCGTATTCAAATTCATAAAAAAAAAAAAAAAAAAACTAGTGAAAGATAAATTGAATATTCTCAGTAATTAGTACCGTTTGTTACTTTATTACAGAACGAGTTACTGAAAGTTTCGAGCCAATTCGTTTCCTTAATTGATTCGATGATGGAGTTCTTATCATCTTCTGGTTCAAATGAAAAGAACCTTTTGTAATTAACGTATCTTCAACACTGGAACCAGCTCTTTGAGAAACATCTAAAGTTATAAATATTTCCTATTATACAAGGGTATTCTGTAATTGGTGATACAATCGTGAAGAATGTGATTCTACGTGAAAAAATAAATCGAAAATTCGGAATAACATTTTTTCAGTTAGGGCTTCGTTTTCAAGAAAATCGTGTTTGTAATAAATTTCGCCCCATTTTATTTTATTCGATAAGCATAACCAAATGTACACTTTTTAGATAATTAATTTAATTAATTTATAAATTGTTGAAACGGATGATGCGCGTTGAAATTCCTCTAGTAAAGATAGTTAATTTCTTGTAACGACACGAGATTCAGAAATCCTTATCAATGTAGTACTTTATGTTATTATAATATTATACCGATATTAACTTGTAAATAACCTATTTATATCAATATTAAATGCTATAATAAACGTTTTAGGTCCAACTGGAAAAACTGTACTTAACCATAGTTTTTTTTTGTCTCCTAAGCGAACCAAATTTTTGTTATAGAGAGTTAAATGCGTACGTATCTAATTAGTTTTCAAATTCAATTTTCTTGAAATCAAAGACACAAATGAACAAATTTTAATCTGCGTTCTCGAGTTATTTTTGCACGGAAAATCATTCTCTGCGTGGTTGTACCACCGATTACAGACTACGCTGTACATGAATAAAATTAAAAAATAGAAAAATAAATATGTAAAAATAGTATATATTTTTCACACATAAATAAAAGTAAAGAGCAGTTCATGTTTAATATTTACCGGATAAAGTTTGATCAATGATATTAGTTTCGGTTTTTAAAAAATTCCCATTTAATTTTCCTGATTTTTCCACTTTCATAGAAGCTTCTTTGGCTTTGCCTGTGTCGTTGGCTGGACGAGATCTTTTCACTTTCTTTTCATCGAAAGCAATATCAGAGTTTACGGACGAGGTGTCCATGCATTTTCTACACCGCCATACGATTCTAGGATCGTAGACGTCGATGTCGACGACAGGGGGTTGATGACACAAGGGATGATAGACTTCTTGACACTCTTGACACTCCAATAGAATCAATGGTCCTAGCTTTGCTCCGTTACAGATCTTTCATTCGGTGAAATAAAAGTAGAATTATCGGGATAAAATTATTACAAGATAATAAAAATTGAAAAGTAAAAATTAAAAATTCTAATGTGTGAAATAATATTACGGAATTACAAATAAAATATTAGGATATGTTAAATATTGTGATATGTTGAGTACTTTTACATAATTACAAATTAGAAATTTGAATTTATTTAGTATTATTATTGTAGAATTACAAACTAAGATATGTTAAATGTTAAAAGTAAAATATTAGAATTTATTAGCAGACTCAACGCAAGTGTATATTTAATTTTTATTTTATTATATAGTCTACGATATCTTATGACGATTTTCAATTTTATGTGTAGCCTTGTAAATTGATGTTAAATAGGTTTTTTTTATTTAGTGCAAAAATAACATAAGTCGTAAGAGTTAAAGTAGAAATATTATTGTCATTAACTATTGAAAAAAATAGCTCTTTTTTGATTTTGAAAAGTTAGTTAAGCGTAATTTATCCTGTTCCTGACCTCAACGATTTAATTAAATGATTTCATAAAAATAGCTCAGAAACCTTGCACAGAAGTCCATCTCCAGATCCTTCGTCGGGAATAGATATCCTTGGAATGTCTTCCTTCTCGCTATAGTCTTCCACGTCCGCATTAAATATTTTCATCTGTTTCCAATTATTTTCTGTCATATGATTTGTGAAAAGCGACAGACTATCAATTTTTCTCGAAGAGGTTCCCCTTTTTCGCGACAATGTTTCAGATTTATCGTTCGGGAACGATTTGCCACGGATTTTTGTATTTTGCAAAAATTTCTTAGGCATCCTGGCCATCAAAGTTTTGTCAAAGCCATACCTCCTCTCAATGGATGTATCGAGCATTTTGCGAAGTTTCTCCGCGCTATCGTCCTCCGTCGAATGTAGCAGTGCCAACGCATTGAAGAAATCTTCGTCGATGTCAGACGCATCTTCCGGATCCTCGTACATTATGCGCACGGCTCGGAAACAACTTTCCTTGAGGATTTTTTTCTGAACCTTTTACACCTCAGACAGAACTTTTTATGCTTATAATAATTTTGACGAACGTAGATAAAATGCGAAAGAATAGATAAGCGGAGAGGAAATTGGGATGGTATACGTAATTCAAATATTACACAAAATTTCGAACCACCTCTTTTCTATATTTTTTTTCCAGATTTTCTTCAAACTTTTTTTTAATCATGTCTTCTTCCAAGTCTAACATGACTTTATTAGAATATAATTTTTACAAAAATTTGTATTACACGTATACTGAGTACAAGTAATTGAACATCACTCTGTTTATTAAGGCATTGACCTACCGATTGAAAAACGCGAAATATATCAACCCTTAGCGACATTAATTGTATTTCGGTTATCAAATACAAAGAAAACGTAATTTTAGATTTTCATAGCTATGTTATGTATAATACAATTAACCCTTTGTCGGCCGAACCGGCTTTTTTTCTAACCGCATTCACAACAGTTTCGTCTCGCGACGATTGATCTAAGCTAACAATTGTTTATGTTAGAACCGACAAGACATTTACGTGCATTGAAATGGATTCTTCGATCAGTTCTCGGTATTATATCACGAAGATGCAAAGAATACCAAAGACACCTTATAATGTACATTGTACATTTAAAAATAATTCGTTATGTAAGTACTGCAAAAAGTAATTATTGTTTTTCATACTTTGCTTATATTTTGTTTATCATTTTATTTATATTTTATTATCTATTTATATTGTTTAAAAAAGTAACACAAATTCCATCTTTCAATTTCAAACTACCATTTCCTGTAAAACAAGAATCACGAACATAAGTGATAAAAATAAAAAATAAAAAAGAAAAAAAATGCAAATACGGGTCTACACTGAACCAGATACGGTTGCCGTCGGTCGCTAGAATCGTCGAGTAACAGAGGGTTAAAGATATTAAATTTACAGTACCATATTATTATTATAGATACCGTACCCCAATCTCTCTTGTATTAATACGTTCAGGGCGACACTGTTTTTTGCATTTGATTCCATTCGGCGGAAGAATTAATACTTTTCTTTAAAACGATAAAAAATTAATAAAAACAAATAAATTGCTATCTTATCGAATAATTAGCTCCGCCATGTTGTCAACTATCTGTGTCCCACTGGTGTCAACACGTCGGTGTGAACGTATTAACAACGAAAGGGTTAAATTTCCTATCGTGCAATAGTAAGTGTTTCAACGTAACTATAAAAATTTGGTATCGTGAAAATAAAATGTAAAATCTGATAAAAAAGTGTTTCGTTGAAACTGTATATTAATTATAAAGAATATTCTGCAGATAAAAATAAATAGATAAATTTACGCTAATAGATGTACGAAAACGGTTATAAAACTTACAATTAGAAGGACACAAATCAAACACGTTATTTTAGGCAACAGTAGAAAAGCTTGAAAATATGTTATTCTTGTTCTTCTTTATACCTTGTCCAGAAATTCACAATTTTTTAAACGTATCTGAATTTTTATCGA
>SMSQ01025889.1:1548848-1572375 GCA_019453375.1 Ctenoplectra terminalis | reverse complement strand
ACATGACTTTATTAGAATATAATTTTTACAAAAATTTGTATTACACGTATACTGAGTACAAGTAATTGAACATCACTCTGTTTATTAAGGCATTGACCTACCGATTGAAAAACGCGAAATATATCAACCCTTAGCGACATTAATTGTATTTCGGTTATCAAATACAAAGAAAACGTAATTTTAGATTTTCATAGCTATGTTATGTATAATACAATTAACCCTTTGTCGGCCGAACCGGCTTTTTTTCTAACCGCATTCACAACAGTTTCGTCTCGCGACGATTGATCTAAGCTAACAATTGTTTATGTTAGAACCGACAAGACATTTACGTGCATTGAAATGGATTCTTCGATCAGTTCTCGGTATTATATCACGAAGATGCAAAGAATACCAAAGACACCTTATAATGTACATTGTACATTTAAAAATAATTCGTTATGTAAGTACTGCAAAAAGTAATTATTGTTTTTCATACTTTGCTTATATTTTGTTTATCATTTTATTTATATTTTATTATCTATTTATATTGTTTAAAAAAGTAACACAAATTCCATCTTTCAATTTCAAACTACCATTTCCTGTAAAACAAGAATCACGAACATAAGTGATAAAAATAAAAAATAAAAAAGAAAAAAAATGCAAATACGGGTCTACACTGAACCAGATACGGTTGCCGTCGGTCGCTAGAATCGTCGAGTAACAGAGGGTTAAAGATATTAAATTTACAGTACCATATTATTATTATAGATACCGTACCCCAATCTCTCTTGTATTAATACGTTCAGGGCGACACTGTTTTTTGCATTTGATTCCATTCGGCGGAAGAATTAATACTTTTCTTTAAAACGATAAAAAATTAATAAAAACAAATAAATTGCTATCTTATCGAATAATTAGCTCCGCCATGTTGTCAACTATCTGTGTCCCACTGGTGTCAACACGTCGGTGTGAACGTATTAACAACGAAAGGGTTAAATTTCCTATCGTGCAATAGTAAGTGTTTCAACGTAACTATAAAAATTTGGTATCGTGAAAATAAAATGTAAAATCTGATAAAAAAGTGTTTCGTTGAAACTGTATATTAATTATAAAGAATATTCTGCAGATAAAAATAAATAGATAAATTTACGCTAATAGATGTACGAAAACGGTTATAAAACTTACAATTAGAAGGACACAAATCAAACACGTTATTTTAGGCAACAGTAGAAAAGCTTGAAAATATGTTATTCTTGTTCTTCTTTATACCTTGTCCAGAAATTCACAATTTTTTAAACGTATCTGAATTTTTATCGATACGAGTAAGAACTCATCGTGAAAGGATCTTTGTAAGTTTGAAAGTGATATTAAAAGTTTAGAAAGGGCGATCAAGCATGCAGATCGATTACACGAATAGTAACGATAGTAGTACAAACTTCAGATGAACGTTCATTGTGAAATGCGCTGAAGGAAAGTAGTTGGTATTTATCAGTTCGAGTATCGACTTGTTTGACCGATTGTACATCGATAAAATTGCGTCGATGTAATATTGTTTTCTGCGCTGACAGGCTGTCAACCGGTCTGCTGCAATTGCAACGTAACATTTAGTGAAAATATTTCAAGAATAAGATGATTGTTCGGAAGAAAGACATACGAAATATGGTATCATTAAAGAAAGGAGAGAGAAAGAATAAAACACGAAAAGAGATAGTTACCTAATTAATTAAGATAGAAAGAATTATCAAAAATGAATATTTTTTAAAATTATGTGCTTTTTGTCAAAGCTCACTTTTGGAATCAAACTGTTAAATATATTGTATTTTATTTTTAATCATATATAACAGAAAATGGAAAAAGAATATTTGTGCAAGCAAGGAAATTATAATCAAATAAATTGTGATAGGTCAATATGTGAAAATAAAGTTCTGGAATTCACTCATTTTATTTTTCGAAAATATCTTAATTTTGACTATCACAATATTTCTTTACCATTGCATTTTTTTAAATTACAGTAAACTTATGTTATTTACAGTGAAATCCAACAATCGAAGTTACATGTTACTTTTAACTATTTGTATTTATATATTATAATTATTTTTACCTAATTTTACTTCTCATTATGAAAACTAATACAATACGTGTGGACCATTTCATTTTAATTATAAATATCTGAACCATGAAATTGCTGTTGTTAATTATGTTTATCGTAGCAATAATTATTGATAATTGTTGTTGGTAGTAATGGTTTCAATTAATGTATTAAACAAATCAATAATTCCAACTAATAAATACATCTATTATTTCTGCGATCTTATAATTTTCTGCCAATATTGTGTAAGCAAAAGAATCGAGATCTCGTATTGTTATTAATTTTGTAGATTTTACATTACCTATGTCAATGCCAGAAATAAAAACTTTCAGTATAAATAAAAAATGCACGTCTATTCATTTTGGAACTTACATCGTTTATCATTTGAATACTTTGAATATTTGTAGACTTTTAGCGTTTACCGTCTTTGCGAAAAAAGGAAAATAAACGGTGAATAAATGTTTTCGATTAATTAAATTTATTTATATACTATACTTTTACTATGCCATTCATCCAAGTTCACACCTACGATTTTAGCTGTTTCGCGACAGCCCTAACAGTTAGAATAAATAATTCTATAATTTTTTATTTTTATTGTTATTTTTATTGTAATTTTTTTCCATTTTTTTTTAACACCTACATAGTTTACCATTTCAACTCTTCGATTTACTAAAAAATATTTTTTTTACCGCTGTAAAATTGGAACGTATTGTCTACTTTTACCCTACACCCTCGAAACTTAATCGAAACGTACAACTTCCGGCGTAGCTAGTCGGTCCGAAAAACCTTTCAATTATTATGGACAGTGGTGGGTTCTCGGGGCTGCAAGCACGGTACCAGAATCGAGTGGAATCCAGCTGAGAAGCCGGGCCCGGTAGACGTCGAACGAGTAGGATTATTCGCCGGTGGATCGAGAGCTGGAGCCGGGACACCGGGGTCGGGGCCGGGGCCGGGGAACAATGTCGGAAACGACGAGGACGGTATGCCGAGATATGCAGGATATCGCGCAGAACTGCGATCCTTCGAGGTCGGAGCAGAGGCACGGTTATAGAGCAGTGTGCGCGAGTAAAGCTAGATACATATCCCCCGTTGCACCACCGTCACCACCACCATCGCCATTGCCCTATCGCCAACACCAATACCGACGCAACACCGTACACTAACACTAATATCAACGGCAACGCGCGCCGAGAGAGAATACGTCTAAGTGTATTACCTTCAAGAGCGCACCGTTCCACCTAAATATGTAATAATATCTACCGGAGATACCGGCATTCCTCGACCTCGAGAAGAATTCGATCAAAATGTGTCGCGATACTCTGCTGGTATGCCAGGTAAGCTACGCGTCTCTCCGCTGCGCCGACATCCCTCGTGGTACCTCCTTTCCTTTCCTCCGCCGTTTACGCTTCCTACGTCTTCTTCGGCTCATTCGCCCTCGACCTAGCCACCCCACCTCCTCTCGTTCTGTTCGAACGAGATCGGATGCAGGATCGGTGTTTCGCAACGTTTCGCAATGTTTCGCAATGTTTCGCAATGTTTCGCCAGTTTCTGTGTGGCGAAGGGTGATAATTTTGGGGTTGTGTAGGAGATGAGTTAATTCGTCATTAAGTTTCCAGATATTTTGGACGAAATTATTTGTTTTTCTTAACGCTACTAGTGTGTAATTATATTTTTATTAAAAATACAGTATAGCTTGTATTGAATTCAAACGATAGTTATTTAGCGTATTGTTTAAAATGTGGACTATGCAACCTTACTTTCAGACTTAAATTTCATCAGTATTTACCCTGTTAACCGACTAATTGATTAATGCTATCTTTTTGAATAGGAATAAAGGTAAAAGTGAATTAGTTTATTCCAAACCTTGCAGATATGAATATGATAGAGCATTATTTATAGAAATGTATGTACTCATTTAAAAAAATGGAAACAATATATACCTGGATAAATAAATTATTATATCCGAATGACTGATTAATAAAATCTGTGTATGTGTAATATAATAAATATGATAGGTATAATTCTTAATTTTTCTATCGACTTAAACATCGAGTTTATTTGATAATAAATTACTGAAAGAAATGGCAAAGGTGCGAAGTATTCACGATAGCAATTTTTTGTTGCATTGTTCCGACGACAATTTTTCGTCGTTCAGTATCGTTATTGCGAATTTTACGACGCTTTCCACTCCTTCGCCATTGATTTTCTTATTTAAAAAAAGAAAAAAAAAAAAAAAAAGGGTGAAGGCGTTCGATCCATTCCACGACGAACCCTCGCATCACCTCATAAAGTTTGAAAACATTTCTTATAAACGGTGGATGTTTTGCGGGGGTGAGATTCCTGGCGGGGCTTATCACGGCGGAGATTTACTTGTGCGAACGACAAGCTACAAAAGTATTAAAATATCGCGTGAACAGCGCATTCAAGGAATTCTCATACCATCCATAGAACAGGGATGCTTTTATAAATTGTTACTTTTCATTTTTTGTTACTTAAATATAGTTTATAAATATATATTTAATGTTGCGATAAAATTTGTTTCTTATTTTCATTAGAAATATAATATTTTCATTTTGTTTTAATCAGAGGCGAAAAATTTAGAGGCTTAATAAACATTTATTTCGATTTTGATTCACTCTTATTAAATTAAAAAACTACATTAATCATTTATTTTGCAACTATAAATATACGTTATAATAGGAAATGTAGTTACAAAAATTGAAACTAAAAACTAATTTCATCTAGATTCGCTTTAGATTAATATTTCTCTTTACTTAAAAATAATTTAAAATTCTTTTCGTGGGTCCATTCAAACAACTATTATCAACAGAATTATTATAAACGATGTATAAATACCACTTTACACTTCGTAATAGAATAAACTATTCAGTGTTAATAGAATCGCAGTGAGATTTCCATCGTTTGTCAAGGATCGAAGGACTCTGAAAAGGTCACGATTTCGGCAATAATTTTGGTGTGCGTTGGCTCCACCAATGCGATATCCGATTACAATCTAGCCATTGTTGCGACGTCACAAATTCAAGCTTGAACTGGAATTGGCCAGCTTCCGTGTCCTGCGGTGCAGTTTCAAACAATGCTGAAATAATAGGTGTAACTTCCGTGAAATGATAATTTCAAGTTTGCTCTAGTTTCGGCTTAATATGTTTATGTAGCAAGTACTGCACTACTGCGTTCAACTTTTAAATCTTTATAGGAAAAAAATCGCTGTAAGACTTACCGATAGACTTACAATAACACGAGTGCAGTATACGCATAAAAATTTGTTCGTTTCCTTAAAACATATTTAGTTATTTATAAGCTTAAAGTTTAATTCAAAGTATAAATAATTCGTGGAATTTCAGACTTTATAAAAATTGTAATAATCTTATTCATTCGTGTATTAATATAGGATAAGTTGGGGAGTAATGGCCTATTTTAAGTTTATTAATTAATATCTAAATTAAACAAATTTATTTGTTAAAGTACTACTAGAAATAGCTGATAAATGGTATATTTCATAGCTTATACGAAATCGAGTCATTTCACCCCTAGGGCCACTTTATCTAGAATTACTCTAGTTACTATTAACAATTATATTACATCGTGTACATATGTTTTACACGATGGACGAACGAGGGTCATCAATAATGTTATTATTAATCCAAATCTTATGATCCCGAGGTACTGGAAGTAGCACCGGATATTCCAATGGTTGACAATGCGATACCGAAACGTTAGTTTATAGTTGCAGATATTGGAAGCGTTACTTTATTACGAAGAGTTTTTAGCTTAAGTACTAAGGCCTTTATTTTATTTTATTTCTTACCATTCAGAAGGTTTTGTAAAAATTGGATTAAACGACAGTCAGATGGTGCAACGTTCTATAAGTATGGCGGATGGAATAGAACATTCCGGTCAAGGTCCAATAATTTTTGCCGACTTTTCATCCGCGTATGAAGCACAATGTTACGTTTTGACCAATTTCAGAACTTAGTTTTTAACCTTCGTACGTTCCTCAAAAATAGTTTATTTACATTACACAAATAATCCTCGAGAGATATTCCACAAATATTTTATATTGGAGAAAATGTTAATAGATTATTTTTTACTCATAACTTCATATTTTAAACAACTACATCAAATTGTAATACGGTCGAAAAGAAATCGAGCATCTTCGGTATCTAAAAAAACAAAACAGGTGAATTTTCACCTAAGGAGATTACGAGGATTAATTGCTATATTTAATCGGTTCAACTCAGAACAGTGTTTGTTCGAATTAAGTGTTTTATTGTTTCACGGAAGTTCATTATAAATAATCCTCTTTCAATCTCACCAAGTACATAATAGAACGTAATACTAGTAATTCTTCAAAGCGTTCCGAACAATAATTTGTTAGTTTTTTGGTTATTTTTACATCGTAATAAGGATTTTGTAATTCTTTCCAGCTGCACTAACTTAACAACAAGTTACCAATTATTATTTTCAACGACTGTCATAAATAGATTGTCAGGTGAGAAAAAAATGATAAAATATTATAATTATATTATTATATATTTTACTTCCTGCAGCGTTTTAATATTTACGCTTTTTTATCTTTCCAATAGAACGCTATTTAAATAATTATATCTTTACCGATTAATCTTAACATCGGTCGAAATATGATCTATACAGATTTTATTTTGATAGCTGAGTTCAAAATTGATTATATTTTAATTTTATAAATTAATTATGGTACCTCGGAGGCAATTTTCTGTGATTTTCTGTGATTTTCTGTTTAAAATGTAGGCAAAGCTTTGTTTCCCTTGCATTATGTACTTTTTTACATACATTTCATTATGATTTTTATTCGTTGAAAATGACTTATTTAATTGAAGCTTATTCATTTGTCTCTCTAGCAAAGACAGTCTGTTATAGAATAAGCGAATATAGCGGTGGTTCAATTTCTAACAGAAACTGTACTACGACTACTTACGACGCTGCAGATTTTTTGCAGTGGTCAGGTGCAATGGACGATGTCGATGAACTTATACAGCGATACTGGCTAGAATTATTAGATACGATTGAATGAAAAATGCATCGTTGCATAACACCATTTAGCATCGTGGATTACTACAAGCACGTGTACAAGATTTAATTTTGTCTATAGAATTGTAATATAAGAACGTTTTATTCTTATATTCATCGAAAGACGATTCTGTTGCTTAGAATTGGATAGAATAAAATGTGAACCTAAGGTAAATGCGTTTATTTACTTCGTTTCAGTTGATAAGTACACGATTGATATTTATTTACAATCATTACTGAAAACTTTCTTCCATTAATATCTAATGGAATTTTATTTATTAGCAAGCGATTTTAGTATACAATTATATATTGAGAATATACATTGAAAAATATCCGAATCTTTTTATATATATCGTAATTGTTAATAGTACAGAAATACTAATCGGTGGTCGAATTACAAAATCATCAAATTATATAAATTTACAATTTAAAAACATGTTTCTGCAAAGCTACAGATGAGTGAAAAAAAAAATTAAAATAGAGGTTTAAACCTTTTTTTTATATTTATTTTTTAAATATTATTTACAGCTCTTAACGATAGTTTACTACGGTAATCAGATTACAAATGAGTAGTAATTTCTTTTTACAACTACCGTCATTGTTCGAGTGCCTTTGAATTAGCGTATTTCGTTTGATCGTGTAAACGAGCACTGCTGGAAATTTTATGACTTTACGGCTATCGGCATTAAGGGAGGTTCACAACATACCGCATATGCTTCAATCGAAATAGCTCGAATACACGAAGATTATGGGAAGAAAAATAACTATCAAATTGATGGCGAATAACGCAAAAGATTATTTATTCAAGCAAGCGATTCAAATAAAATTCTCGACATTAGAAAAACGTGAATTTTATATCTTTTTAATTATTAAAAATGAAATGGAACCAAATTATTAATATTAGATTAAAAGGTACAAAATAAACGAAAAATAATGTACGCGTATAAATAAGCTTAAAATCAAATTTAGAATCGTATAATGAAATTTCATAGGCGCTATTGATTCATAAATATGCAAAAATAATTACGATTTTTAATCAATTAACATTACAGAAATTAGTAGTGGTGATAAATTAAGTGCAAAAACTCATTTCCTATGAAACAAGTTATTAAAATGATATTGAAAACATGTTATCACATGCTGAAAATAGAAAGTTTGAGTATATCTGTTGTAAAGAATGATGATAGAAGAATTGATTAAGTGTTTACGATCTTGAACGACCCGATATGGTAATTCCGCGAATTTGTCTTAAAATAATTACCTATAGGATAAAAAAGTGTAACGTTAAAAGAAATTAACAAAAAAAAATTATTCTTTGAATATTCTTCATTGATTAATCAATATATATTTTCTCTTATCACTATTATTAACTTCGTAATCAATTATATTAAATTTAACTTATCTCCGTACAATATCTTTATACTTTTCTTACTTTTTAAGTATTTTAGAAATAAAAGATAATATTTTTATAAACTACTTGTTACGTAAAAAATAAAATTTGAATAACACTAAAAAATTATTTAAACAATACGCATAAATATATTAGTATTTGCCTTTAGAAGTATCGCATAATTATACAAAGGAAAAAATATTTTACTACTAGAAAAGTTGTATTTTTCCGATATCGCAATTGCTTGTAAATATTAGATTTAAATTCATAACAGATTAACCAATTTACTCTATTTATACATTAAACCAAGTTATCTCACATAACACAAAGGTTATCACGAAAGAAGACGTCACATTTTTCGTTAGAAAATTTCGGCATCCGTTTCAAGCGTGAACCTTTCTGTTTTCAACGTAAAACGAGGCGAAACGAATTTACGAATTTACGAATTTGTATCGCACGGTCATACTTTAATCGAGGGTGAAGAGAGCCGCGCACGAAATTGCTGTGAAACTAACGGAATCGTTTAGCCCGCGTGGCTCGTCGACACGTCACGAAAATCGAGCGTTAACGTAATTAAGTAATTAAACCTCGCGGGTGAAATCGGACCGTACCTTTCCCTGTTGCGTTCATTGAAAACCCGCACGAAAACTGTGCGCGTTTCAGCCCCGCGGCGCGCCAGCCACTGTCACCGTGCACGCTCCGCTACTCTGTGGTCGTTCGTAAACATTTGTCGAGCACAATGTGTCCAACTGACAAAAGGAGCTTGTGCAGTACAGCGCGCGCGTTTAAAAACATTAATTACGACCGCTTTTGTCTCCCTGCAAAAGGCACGCTTTGAGCGTCATTTTGATACGTGATATTCGATTTCACGAGCGTTTTGTCACGTTTAAATCGCTCTGATAAATGCTCGACATGTGCACACTCCGAACGATGCCGACAACTTTTGCCTACCGATGGTTCAGAAAACATTCCACCCTTTGTTTCGGGTCTCCATCATTTTGACCACTGATCGTTTTGATCAGTTTTCCAAAGTGGACAATACCGCCCCCTGGGGAGAGTTTGAATTGTCCAAGGCAGTTGTACAATTGTCGTTAGGCATGATTTTATGTTGGTAAACTAAAGGAAAACGGCATTCGCCTGTTTCGCGACAAAGAAATTTCCATTTTATTCGTAGTATATCTAATTTGTTTGGCAGGATTTCTACATGTACTAAACAAGGGGCGTTATTATTAGAAACTACAACCAAAATGAATGGTGATTCAAAAAAGTTTGAGAAAAACTGGTTTTGATGGCGATGTTGAGTGATCTGATACATGTAACGGCGGGTCCTAAGGATTTGTAGTGTAGCAATAAAAGTAAAAAAGATTAATACAGACAGAAAAAATTATATTATTAATAAAATTAAAGGTACTCGTTTAGAAAGCTGACTGCATCACCGATTTCCATGATTTTTAAATATATCGTGAAATATATACTATATTTAATAGCAGTGATAATAAAACAGGGACTTTCACTTTACACTGGAGAGGCTGCAACCCTATATCCCTTATGGACCAGTCGTCAATGGATATTATATGTACGAGAGTCGTTATCATCAGACCTACCAAAATGGTTAACGACCAATTCGTAATTTCTTATAGAAATTATAAAAATTTGCTATGATACGCTTTTAGAAATTTCTAAAACTGACTTTCTGTAAAAAATATCGATAAATGTTTAGCGTTACATATTTTTTCAAATACTTATTATTTTAATTTGTTTGGTACAAATAGTTATATACTTTAATCGTTGTTTTTAATCTTAAGCGTGACGTAAATGTTTTTTATGTATGTGGTTTATTGTTTAAGGTTGTAGATTGTATATAATCATTATTTAACGTTTAGTTACAAAAATTAAAGAGCTGACTGGTATACAAATGAACTTAAATGATTATTCATAAGTTTAATGTGATTTATTTAGCTTTTTTACTTTGTCAGTTGTTATTATAATAAACGCCAACCGAACCAAATTTTTTGTACATATCATAAAGTTTTGAAATTTTTCAAATATACAAATTTAATAAGCAAAGTGTTTTCGTTTAGTTATTTTAATTGTAAACACAATGTGGCGTTTAGACTTGTACTTACTAAATCTGAAAAATGTTTTTTAGATTGGTACCTAGTTTTTAAAATAATTTGGTACAGTATTGAAGGTGAATTAAACTTCATAGTTGTATTTACTTTGTACACGTGAGCGATTCTACACTGACTAATAATTTAGAAATTATTTAGGCGTTTACATTATTATTATTATAATTACGACCAAATACGTAATCGTTTAAGTCCTAGAATTAAATATTTTTTACGAGTAAAACAATTTCTATCAGATTTTGCACGAGCAGATTTTGTATAACAATTGACTTCTGTAGATAAAGTAGATAACCAAGTGCTCGGATAAGTAGGGAACAAATTAATTCGAGACATTTTTAATAACATATCGGTTTACTTTTTTCTAGCATCGATATTAATCGGTTGTGATGCAAAAAAAAAAATTAGATTTTTAAGTTAGAAAATTAAATATCGAAGAATTAAAATTTTTATGCATCGAACATTGAATAATAATTATTTAATTAATTTGTATTTCAGCATACAATTTATGCATAATTAATCGATACTCGTATGTAAGTAACATTTACCGTTAAGACGTTGTAAAACTATATTAACATAATAAATATATATACGGTATAAAATTGTAATGTATATTTATTATTTAAACAACGTAACAAGGTATTTTTATGAACGTAAGATTTGGAGTATAAAAACGATGCGTCGAATCGATGGGAAACCGGTTTGTTTGTTTACGTCGGTAAACATGATTTAAGGTGCTTATGCCGAACTTTACGAGTTATCCATTGAAAATTCTATACCCAAAGGCCTTGAAATCGGACTAAAAGCTTTAAGGAAGGCGTGAACCCGAGGAATGGATTCTAAAGAAAATTACTGCACAGGTATAAAAGAAAAAAACAACCGGAAGGGTGACGAAAGGTAAAAGGTCGTTTTCCAGGAAACGGTACATAAACGTAACTTGGCAATCTTAAGCCAGTGCATTCGCACCGGGTCAGTTATGTCTCTCGCAGAGCTACCATCGGTTAATCTCTCGGATCCGTTAAGTACACAAACGGCTTCGGTCAGTCCGCTACCGAAAAAGTGCACCTCAACTAGTTTATGTACAGAAACGTTAAGACTGGCACGTGCCTATCGTTAAAGAGATATCGTCGTCGCACCGCGAAACGACCGAAACGTAACTGATTTTAATACGAATAATTGAATACACGAGCGATAACTAATCTTTCAAAGAAATTTTAATTACGAAATACTTGTTACGCGAGAAAGAATAGTAATAGCAACAGCTGAAAGAATAGTACGACTCGTAAAGTAAAACAAAGCACGGTAGACTTTACAGTCGATAGTTACACAACGATATAGTTAGTTATTTATTTGGTATTAGATTGGGCGTAAAAAAGGTATGGAAAAGATTGCGGTGGTCGTTCGGTGGTTGGTCAGATCGCGCATTACCATTTATCAAAAGGTTTATTCGAAAAACCTAAAACGCAACCCCTGAAATTCAACAAGTGCCCCTCAAACTCGAGCGAGAGAGAACAAACGAGCGAGCGAGCAGCAACATCCAACCTCTGTTACGTGCGTGATGCGACTGATCTCCCGCGCGGGGAGTGGGGAGACGACGATTTCGTATAGGGTGGAGGGGGTAGACGATCGGTGGAGTTCGGGACGTTTCGTGCGTCATCGGCGCCGCTCGGCTTCTGGTTTCTCCCGCGGCCGCATAAGCGGTATCAGCGTGTGCGCAGACCGGCTGCGCAGCAGGCGTGTGCGTTGTCCAGATTCTTTGTGCCATTCCTGGCATACCAAAAACAAGAGTGGTGACTGCGCTCGTATTTACCGGGGTGCAGCCTTGCGCGCTAATATTACTGTGCGAATTTTACCCGTGGTGTAAAGGCTCCGCGCGCGCGCGACGCCACGTCAGCTCGCCCAGTGGTAAGTACATTAAAGAAAATAGTGTCGAAACGTCCTCGAAAGAGCGCGTCTACTTGTCCACGCCCGTGTGTCCCAGCGGCGTCGTCCCACACAGGGGCCGCGCACGGAACGGATTCGACAGCAGCGACGACGGCGATATACACACCGTCGGACACGGACGGACAGACAGACAGACAGACGGACGAAAGGGAGCGAGAGACAGAGGGAGCGATAGACGCTTGTGCGAAAGAAAGAGACGAATCGACAAACCTACTGTGCGATAAAGACAAATATTACCGAGAAAAAGAGAGACGTATACACGAGCCAAGTGCGTAAACGTGTATACGCGTGTACGCGTATACGCGTATCGACGTTATCCTGTTGATTGTGCCACTGCATCGGAAAAAAATATTACCGATTCCTCGCATATTCCTCATGTGTCGTGATTGTCAGGTTTGTACTTCCGGTGACCGTGATGTTCGCATTGCTGGCCCCGTGTTGCTGCTAGTGGTGCTCTGCTCCTACTACTGCTATGAGAGTGAGAAAGAGAGAGGAAGTATACGTGTATGTGTGAACGGGTGAGAGTGTGAGAGAAAGGATAGGAGGAAGAGAGAAGGATCGAAAGGAAAGGGTGAGAGAAAGGGAGAGAGAGAGAGAGAGAAAGGACGAGAGAATGACAGAGAGAGCGATGAAACGATAGTCGGATCAGTTTGATAAACGAAGAGCTCGCATTGTGCCGGTCTATCGCATCTATCCGTGCGGTTCGGTGGTGCATCAGTGTATCCGTCTTTGTCCGACTGTCGCGTGTTTACGAGCGTTGTGTCAGCTGTGTGTCAAGAGAACGCAACGGGTCCGTGTATGTGTGTTACCAAAGCGTGTGCAGTCTCTCTGGCAACGTGTACGGACTCGCCAGCACGGAGACTCGTCGAGGAGGTTAGGACGAAGCGCGATCGGTCGGCGGTGTGCCGGTGGTGGTGGGCTGCGTGCGTTTCCCCGAGGAGAGCGCGCCACGACAGAACGTGTGCCTCTGCCTAGTGCCTGCGTGCCAGCCCGCTCGCTCACCCGCTTCTGGTGAATTCGTATGGTGAATTATTGATCCGCGGCGGCGTGTGCGTGCGGAAAAACCGCGCGAGTAAAAGATAGCGATTCGCGGTGCATAGGAAAAAACGAACGGATCAACGGAGTAAACGGTGAAATAAAAAAAAAAAACAGTAGCCGGTAACCGGCTGCCGTCTACACCGGTGTCTTGTTTTCAAAACTGTGCGCGCGCGAATACGCACTCCGCGTTGTACATATATCACGACTTATACGAGACTCTGGAGGTGGAGCAGTGGTGGCAGCGACGGATTTTCTTTCCCCTAGGCGGGACCAAGCGAGAAGTGTTCGCACGTATTCCATTGCTCCCAACGTAACGTGTGTGTACGTGTCTTTCTCCTTTCCTGTCATTCTCGCTCGCTCTCTTTCTCTTTCTCTTTCTCTTTCTTTCTTTCTCTTTTTCTTTCTTTCTCTCTCTCTCTCTCTCTCTCTCTCTCTCTCTCTCTCTATCTGTTTCCCCGCTCTTTCTCCGCCACTCTCGCGTGTTATATGTGTGTGCGTTTCTCTCCGTCTCGCTCTGTCTGCGTTACCTTCTCCGCGTGTGCGTCAACGAAACTAAACGCGGGAAAAGCTCGGCGCGAAATATATTCGAGGGGAATGTACACGGTGCTTATCGTGAAACGCGGTGCGTTTTCGTCGCTCGGCCAGTGAGTGCCCCCCCAGTGCAGAGATACGAGAACCAGATATTTAGACGACGGGAAGCCCGTGCAAAAGTGTGTTGTCGTCGTCGTAAGACGACGACGACGACGACGACGACGACGACGATCACGACAACGACAACGACAACGACAACGACAACCACCACGACAAACGTTCGAGGAACTTAAACGCGACTCTGTACGCTTTGTCGCGCTCTTTCGAGTCTTGATAATCCAGGACAGGCAAACCCTACCTCCGCCACCGCGACTTGGATGGATACTGTGCATTATTTCTGGAGTGAGTTTCTCTTTTAATCGTGCGCCTGTGTACGTCCGGATCAACGCTTGCATGTGACTGTGTCTCTCTCTGTGTGTCTGTCTCTGCCTGGGTATGTATGTACGTGTGTATATGACTTTTGTATATATGTTAGTGTGCGTGATGCGACGAGGAGGCTTGTAGCGCACGGTGGTACCGTACGCCTGCTTTTTCTTCGTTCTCTGGCGTCTCGTCGTTGCCGCCGTCGGGACACGCGCTCGCGTGGACAACTTTACGATTATCGCTCCATTTTTTCGATTCTTTGTTCCGCGTAATGATCGTCTACAAACGTTGTAACATTTTTCTCTCTCTTTTTTTTTTTTCGTATTTTATTGGTAATTTCAGCAGATATTATGGAAAGTGAACAAAAGAAATGGTTACAAAAGTATTCGAATATCTTGGATATTAAACGAATTTTGTTTACAATTATAGATTTGCAAATAAAAGACCGGATAAAAGTTTATTCTCGACAAACATTTAACAGTTTATTCTACGATAATGTGCAACACTTTTTAAACAAAGCAGAATATCTATGAAAAGAAAATATATTTTAAAGAAGTAAAATTAATACCTAAGATAGCCAGATACTCGTGTAACTAACTATAGAAGATGCTTACCTGGAACTGTCATTGTTTACATCTCGAGAGTTTTTATTCTCGGTTAGTAAAAATATGGTTGAAAAACAATGCTAACGTAGTTTCTCGGAAAGCTCGCCGTGCAACCGCGGGTTGTTTCGAATATCGTTTCGATAGTTCGAACGCGTCTATGCTTTGGACTGATGAAAAAAATATCGTCTAAGTGGCCGTGACTTTAATACAATGACGTTATCGCAGTAGGTTATCAAAAGTAATTCTACGGTAACGTGGTAAAACGCCGTTACATAAATTTAATCGGATACTTGTCTTGTTATCGTGCCCGGTAAGCGGGTACGGCCAGGTACGCCGTTTAAAAAAGATTGTTACCGTCGATTGCGTATTTCGGGTCAGCTTGTTCGCGCTGACTTCTCTCTGTCATCGATGTGTTCGTATTTCAATTAGAAACTAGTTAGCGGGGACGTTGGTACGGCAGTTTTCCGCGTCAACTTTATTGCTACTATAAACCAAGCATATATCAGTTTCATGCTTCGCCATTATGGGGTCCTTGGCGTGTGCAGCCTTTATGGTGCGCGTCGAGATTGAATAACTTTTTTTAACAGAATCAAACTTGTCGTGAAAATGAGTACAGTTAACCTTGTTATAACACGGTGATCTGAAAATATGGTTTCGATACAGCACGGTGGAAAAATTGCAACGGCCCTCCTAGAATACGATATTCTTATAAATCGGTTTCCTTGTAGCACCGCTTTATAAACTTGGACAACTCTTTGATACCAGAAATGTTTCACGTACACATTTATATACTTACTGTTTAATTTAAAAAATATCCGATTCTTGCCAGTTCTCGAGCATATGCGCTTATATGGCATTCCGAGAACACGATTTCGATACAACAGGTGTAACTGATTTCTCTTAGTTTATGGTTTTGCTTAATACGTTTTCGATACAACGAATCAACCGTGTTGTAGGAAGGTTGACTGTATTTTTATCAATTTGTGTACACGAAAACCGTTTAGTACGGCGCTAATTGGGTTTTTACATTTCTGATTTATTCGTATCGTGTTTCGTTTGGAACTCGAAATTAAATTTACGAATAAGACGATTGCGCGCGCGCGCGCGTACGTATGCAAGATTATCGCGCGACGCGAATATAGTCGAGTGGCAATTCGGTTTTGATAGAAAATTAATTCGGTTTCGAATGGTTGAATTTAATGGCGTCGCGAAAACAGCGGGCGTGCGGCTGAAGCTTAGAACGCCGTGAGTTTTGTTAACACCGGTGCATTATTTTTATCTATATCTTATCTGCTCGCACTTATTCAACTTGATTGAGGAAATACCCTGAATCGAAAATATGGTTTAGGGAGGAATACGGATAAATACGGTGGACATTGTATTTTCAATGGTTGTGTTGTAATTTTAGTTACCGTTGGGGGAATATAATGGTACGTTAGTACTTTACTACGTAAAAGAAAAATAAATAGGTTTACATATTCCTATTTGTTAATGCGTGCTAATAAATTTCTAATATTTTTAAAAATAATTATTAGGTATTGGGAACATTTTCTTCGGAGTACTGTTTATTTTAGGCTTTATTTCCTGAAGCTGGAAAAGTGTCAGAAATTAGAACTTTAGTTTGAAATAAAAATGTTACAGTGGTCTGATGGTATTTGATTTAAAACATGTATCGATACGTTTGTTTTGTAATTTTTGCCGTTTAAAAATTGAGTTAGTATGTTTTATATGGTAGGAGTTAAAAAATGTAATATTATATAAGATTAAAATGTAAAGTGTAATACTACTTTAGGTTATTATTTTTTTTAAAATAAAAATACTTAATTTGTTGATCTACTGTCTCTTGTAAACCAGAGAACTTACTTAGTACGAAGTCATTATTTTTCATTTCCTGAAAGTTTAAATACTCCCCACTGTATTACTTTTCAATTTCAACGAACTACAGCATACGATCTTACACGTGTTCCTCGATATACTTTGCACGATTAAAAATATGTACTGCTGCGTTATCGTTTCACAACATCGAAGCACTAAAATATTTACCGCATCGTTATTTTACAATTTAAAAAAATTAAATCATGCAATTTTATATTGTTATATTCATTTTTTTCTAACGATCAAACTAACATTTTTTTTTTATTCAAACATTATCAAACTGGAAAAAAACACACGGTCACATCTTTAACTTTCAACGTCTGAAATCTAAAATATCTGATACTATATTATTCCTCAGTTTCAGTAAATAAAATCATAAAATTTTATACAATTATATGCAACCTTCGTCAAGTTAAAAGTAGTACAGTACTTTGCAATCGTTCCTAATTACTCGAACCAACGCCACTCGTGCAATTTTCGATTAATTTCCTATAGTCAGAATTTTGTATACTTAATACTTTATAACTTCTAAGTCACATGGCGTTTCAAAGGGACGTTAACCCTTTGCGCACGATTACTACTCCATAGCATTTTTTCTATATGAAATGAGATTGTACATTGAATACCTGAATATTAGCGGTAAAGAGTAATATTTATTGTTTTTCGATAATTTTATTAGTAATAACTGAATACAGTAAGCTAATTTAATTTTCTATAGTTTTTCAAAATATGGTATTTTTCGAAACAATACTTCAGCATCTATAGCTGACTTTTTATTTGTTTGTCGCTGTAAAGGCGATATTCGTTCTAGAATTACCGGCGACTAAAGTACATTAATTTGTATCGACGAAGCTTAAATGATAGTTATATGAAAAAATATACGATGCAAAGGAAACAGATATTTATTAATATTTTTCCAGAGAATCATGGAAAATCGTCAAAAATGCACCGCTGTAAAGTTATAGAATTTCTATGAAAAATTACAAACAAGTCATTCTGACTACTTCGGTAGTACCAGTGTTAAACTCCGGTTCCACGAGCCAATGATAGCACGTGATCCACCGCGAAAGTGTTAATCCATCAGCGGTGCGTGTTGAAAGTCAAACGAGCCGGTTAAAAATCGTTGGGTTCATTTCGAGATTCAACTGATACGCATCGAAGTTTTTAACCGGGCCGGATAAAATCTGGGTTCCGTACAAGGGGAAAGGATACCTTGGGTAAAGCAATGCTGGGACCCGGCAGCGACAGCAGGTGCAACCTGTGTGTTTCTTTGAGCTTGTTACGCCCTCCTCGTTCCTGTTGGCCGAACAGCTCGTTTTTCTTCCCGAAGAGCAAAGCGCGGTGCACGCACGCGAACCGCGGAACCGGTAGCGCGGTAATCGGTAATCGATGAATTCGATATTCATATCACCTTCGCTAAACTCGTACACACTTTCTATGCTCGATATCGGAGCCTTTTATCTGTCCGTCATATTGACATGTTAAATATTGGAGGTTGGATAACGTCGCTTTTTTTTTATTATTATTATTATTATTAATCACACGTCTGTATCTCTACGAATGTGATTTTTTCATTCATATTTCACGTTTATTTCGTTTAGAACTCGTAATATTTGAAAGGATTTGAATTAAAAGGGTTAGTAAAGGGAAGAAAAATTGGATGTTTTTAAAAAATNGTATGAGAAATTGCAGAGCAATCATTTTGACCATTTTGATAATTCTAGTGTTAACTCTTTCAAACTGTAATAAAATAATGAGGAATAAAGGAGGACTTAAAAATTCATTCTGTTAACGAAAAGGAATTCAACAAAGGCCTGAATTTAAAAAAAAGGAGGTTAGAATTGTTCTACCTTGGGAAATTTTTNTTTTTAAAAAATTTTTTTTAAAGAAAGGTATTGAAGATAATTATTTGATTTTTTTTTTTTTTGTCTGTATTTATGAAGATATTTTTATATTATAGGGTTAGTTGGATTAGTATATTATTATATTAGATCTTTTTTCAAGTTCTATAACGGTTTTTTATGTGTTTGAATTCCTGAAAAATTAATTCACACAAACGAATTCGTATTCATTTTTTGTTCCAAATAAATGTCAATAAATAGTAAAATTTGTAGAAAAAAAAAGGCGTTTTTGGGAAAAAAATTCGCGTTTAAGGAAGCACTGTACAGTTAATCCTGAACTGGTCAGGTGGAGTCTAAAGAGCCATATGAAAGTTTTAAAGAGATGTCTATTTATTTCTATGTTTTCTTATATATAAAATTTTATTCATATTACTTGTATCGATATACCTATCAAATAGATTTAAATTCTTTTTTCCAAAAAAAAAAAAAAATGAAGTTCCACGAGAATTGGGTGATGTATTTAATATTTAATTAATAATTAATAATTAATAATTAGTACAATTTCATAATTTTTCTTTATCTGCAAAATGACAATCATATGATGGTCGCCAAAAAATAAATAAATGTTAATATTTCCCATATTCGGAACCCTCCCTATATTAGGCAACTTTCCTTTAATCCGCTTCGCAAGTTCGATTCGTGATTGTAAGGCAATAGGTTAAATACTCTACACAGTGGGTAACGTATACTTCCTTCGTTGCTAAAGAGTTGGAAGAAAATTTGAAAGCATCCAATGTCACACATAAGAATCGTGTTATTTTTATTTTTTTTTTCCTCTCATCATAAATTCGACTCCCTTTTGTTTAATGGCGGAGTGATCGTATCTTAGTAGACTCGTGACAGCAGCTAGACTCATTAAACCGAGGCTTCTTCGCGATATAAATAGGACTTCTTGTCCCGTTGCACTACGGAAGGAGCAAATAGATTATCACGCGTACCACGACCCTCCACCAGCGACTTCTCTCCGCTTCTCTTCTTTCCCTTTCTACCGCTGCCACTCTCTTTCTCTATCTGCTCTTCAGCTCTCTCGTCTCATCCGCTCTCTTCTCTCTTCTCTCTTCTCTCTTCTCTTGCTCTCGGTTTCTTTTGCTCGCGAGCAACACGGTCTCCTCTCTCGAAGAGAAGCCGGTACGCGCGTGACTTTCTATTTGGCGTAGACGGTGCCAAATTGTCAAGTAACTAAAATTACCTTCGAAGGTGTATGCGTGTCTTTCTCTTTTTCCCCCTTGACGTCTTCCTCCATGGTTACCCCTTTGCTTTTTTTCGCGCCGTAGCACTCGCGCCACGAATGGCAATGCTCCTCCTGTCCGTCGGATTCAATTTTCCAGCCTGTTAATTAGGGGATTCGTCGTTATTGGGCTTCTCGAATTTTCCCAATGGAAAGTAGTATAAAACCGATGATTCCTGCTATTTTTTATTCAATTTTCGAATGGTCTTCTTTAGAAATTCAACACTAAAGCTACTGACATTTAAAGCGAAGAAAAGTTGCTTGACACTAGATTTACGGGCACCAATCCGATCATTTTAACGGGTACATTAAAATGGAATTTTTTTTTTTTTGTAGTAGCACCAGTTCATTTTACTTAAAATCCATAGATTTTTATTAATAAAGATTTATCTAATAAATCTTTTGTATCGAGGTCTATTTTAAGTGTACATTTTCCATACGCAGACCTGTTACATTTAATCATGAAATTTGAAATCCATCAAATTGACGAGTTCCGTAAATCTAGTGTTAATGCGAGGAGAGTTCTCAACACGAGGTGCTGTACCTAATATCTAATTAAGAAAGACGAATACTCTATCCTTCAGTGTTACAAGAGAGAATTGCGTGCGTTAAAAAGGCAATTACACGATAGTTAGTGTTAATGTAAAGTATAATAATAAAATATTAATAAATATTAATGTTTCCTATATTTGGAATCCTCCTCATATTATCTAATTTCTCTCCATACTTATTTGTACCAAAGAAATCACAATAACAGAAATTAAAGATACGTAATGCAAGAGAAACAAATCATCAACATTTATCTTCCTAAATTTTAAATCTTTATGTTGTAATATGCAAAAAATCACGGAAAATACTCAAAGGAGTAATTACGAACTGATCATTTGACGGTTTTGATAGTTTTATTATTAAATTGGACTGTTGATGGGGGTTTTAAATACAGTACTGTACAAAACTATGTACTTTTGTAATCAGTTTAAATAATAAGACCGAGGAAGCATAAAGTCTAAAATTTAACTCTGGAACTATTAAAGTGGTCGAAGGAACTAATTTAGAATTTTTTATAGAAATTTTATGAATTTACCGTGAGACATTTTCGAGAATTTTCCGTGATTCTTCGCTTAGTAAAAAATATGGATAAATGTTTGTCTCCCTTGCATTGTGTTATTTTCATTTGTTCTTCACATTTATTTCCTTGATACAAATAAGTAGGTATATATTATTATATTTTATATAGGCAGTATCTATCTTTAAACAACGTTTAATTCTCATTCATCCCCTATTTCTTAAACTTAATTTGTCCCTTGGTGTTGAATCGAAACAGTGGCAAAAAAATTAGTATAATAAAGAGCAAAATATTAAGTTAAAATTTTTGTATTGAAAATTAAAAGAATTAAATTGTATATTGTTCACAAACAATAAAGCGATGCGCCATGCATACTGCTTTCTTATATTTATGAAAAATGTGTCAGATTGATACAAGAGTCGAGGGTTAAGAAAAACCAATATTTGTAAATCGAGAAAGAAAATAATGAAGAAGTTGATCTGTAAATAATTATTACTAAAAATTTGTCATAATTTTGGAAATTGTTCCTTTCATTTTGATGTTTCGGAACAAACAAATAAGCAAAAACAATTTCTAATTATATAGTATGTTTCGAAGTAGCACTTGCTTCAATGATAAACATTAATGAAGCTTTACCAGTAATAAATTATAGACTCTCTTTGATTAATCAGACTATTTCATCACTGTCAATCTTCGTTGACTGTTTTCTCAGGGATTAGTATCTTCAGTGTGAAATTTTGCAAATCATCTACGATAGCTATGAGCATTCNAAAAAAAAAAAGATTGATTTAATCTCTCAGAAATGAAAAATTATTGTAGTATTACTACTTTATTCTTTTCTTTTAACACAAAATAATATCCTTAAATTCAGTCTGGTATTTTCTGACTCTTTATTTTAGAATATTCAGTTGCACTCGTGTTAAACCAAGTTTTAATTCCAAATTCACCTCATGCGGTAGCCGATTACCCAATATAAATTACAGGTTAGTTTACTAGTTCAGTAATTTTCGCATCGGTCATAGTATCTTAAAAGTTTTGCAACATGAGCCAAACAATCAATTTTTTATAATATTTCAGGAGACAAGAACCGTGATAAACTTACTTTATTTAAAAAATCAATAAATACAAACGACCAGAATATGTTTTCGTATAAATTAAAATGATTAAAAGCCTTGGGTTATTTTTCAGAAAATAGGAATGTTTAGAATTCCTGATCGTTATCCCAAAAATTAATCCAAAGTTCAGAGTCGCCTAGAAACTCTCGTGCAGGACGATTTAATTCGCGCGCTTCTATCGAGCGTTCATTAATTCAGGAACGGGTCTGAGACATTAACTCGGTGATCCGCACGTGTGTGGCAGAAGACTGGCCTGTTCGACCATCTAGTAACCTTAATAAAACCTACACAAAAGGTCGTCGTTCCTAGATTGATTTGCGAAAGGTCGAATGTCACGTCGCCGGAGATTTTATTACGCTTAAAACCGGTGTAACCGGCCGAGCTATGCTCGAAAACTAATTTAAATTGTTGTCTTTGGGATTTAAATAGCAAGTGCACGTACGATGGTTTGTCGAAGAATGAACGTTTGTTTGTCTAATTAATTATCGATCGCTTCGACAAAGGATACGCGAACTAACCGCATCAGAATCTCTATCATCTGGATTCAATGATTGCACTGATTCAGGAAGCTTTGGATAGTAATGCGATTATTTCTTTAAAACAGATTTCTATGTAACATTCATTTTGGAGAATGGAATTTATAAAAAAGTGATAAGAATTTTGTGTTATTTTCATTTGAAGTTTCATTTAGGATTTTATTGAATTACGATTAGTTTCTTGTTTCTTTTTACTTAACGCAGACAAATGTGATGGGTAGACATGATTTTCTGGATATTAAAATTTTTTTATCTAACATGGGTTTTTTTTTTAAATCTTATAGATTTTATATCTTTTTGGTATCTACGTTATACAAATGTTTAGAATGTTCATTTGTATGGGATTGTATTTTGTTAAAATCATTCTAATACCGTTTGGGAAATTACTAATACCACTGTTCCATGGTATTTCGCTGTTTGAAGTACATACAACGTCAATTTAAACTCATGTCTCAGCATTGATAAATATATTTTAAGTTCAACCTAATAGAATCCATTTACTAAACTTTTCTTATCTACTTTTAAAATAAATTTTTAAGTTCAGATAATATCATCTCCTTATGCCAGACCTACAAATATGTAATTTTTCACATTTTCAGTTAAAGTCTGTATTAAAC
>SMSQ01025889.1:1529016-1546128 GCA_019453375.1 Ctenoplectra terminalis | reverse complement strand
AGAAATAATGAAAGAAATAATAACATTATTGCATACGCAATAAGACGATGAGTATAGTTACCAAATTATTTCGAATATCTCTGCCTACTAATGACTCGTCAATTATCTGCACAAGTAGTACTCAAGTACTAGGTACAACAAGTAAACGTAAACGTGTCGATATCTGAACGATACTATGCTTAGTTTTCTCACGCGATCACGACAGAAAAAAAATGGAGAATGTATAAGGATACAATCGCGGGGACAATATACTTAAGTGTAACAAAGAAAACGAGACTGATACGTACTTGGATCATCAAGAGATCGTGTGAATATCGTATGATCAATGATCGCGACACGTTTGTAACACGCGACGCGCAGGAAGCCAACAAAGCGCGCGCATCTCGTTTATAAATCACGACCGATTACGAAGGATATATATATTTTCTTAGACGATATATCTTGCAACGGGGAGTATCGACTGGACGGTAATTGCATAGGTAGAGGAGCCGATGGTTGAGAAAGGATGGGTAAGAGTTAACTTGAACGACGAAAAACGGTGCAAGTGATGATTAAAGAACACGAAACGCCTTTTTTGTGAATTTCACAAGTACATTGTTATTACATTCGTTTCTTTGAACCATTATTAGTATGATTATCATTAATCTAATTACCATTGAAAACAGGTCGTATTATCAAATAAAAGAGGAAGAGAACAGGAAAAAAGAAAAACGAAAAGAGAGAAATATCATACACACCAACGTGTATACGCTGCTCGAAACGAAAAACGGTGGTTATCGGTTTATATATGGTGTGTACATGTATATGTGTGGGTGTGTGTACGTCTGTGTATGTACGTATGTATGTATTTATAAGCTAAACGGAGCGCAGTTGCAATTACCATATTGATCTTCGGTAATTATCCACGATAATTAATTCTAATATGTTAATAAAACGATATTACGTTACTACAGATTAACGATAATAATATTCGCACGACCGACTTTTTAGGTTCCAATACAGAATCGACGCATACTACGAGTCTATTGTGTACTTGAAATTGTATCGTTTAGGTTTCTTCTCTGGTAATCGGGGAAACGATTCGAACAGTCGAACAGTCGAACCCGCACGCACTTCTCTCGTTACTTGAAATAAAAGTTACATAAATACGATATTATCTATTATCCCGTATCGAGAAGAATCAGGATTACACGACGGGAGAATATTACACGGTATCGGTCACACGCACGCACATTGTTGCTGTCGTCGTCGTCGTCGTCTACTTAATAAGCTAAACGGCAAACGTTATCGTCGCATAATATCGAACAACCGCTTTGCCTTTTACAATACTTTTCACACGCATCACGAAACTCCGTTATTGCCCGAATAAACTGTACGGGACTGAATTATAAGAATATTATCCGAGGCCGGACAAGAAAATCGCGCGTAGTTATTTAAAAAAAAAGAAGAAAAAAAAGCAAAAACAAAAAAAAGGAGAAAAATTATTAGAAAAAAGTAAAGTAACAGATACACGAACGTATGTTTATACGATGCTCCGATTTTGTGATTGCGACACGTTGCGAAACGCCCAGCTAAGTACATATTAAAAAAGAAAAAAAAAAAAAAAAAAAAAAAGGGGGGAAGAAACTCAGTGCTCTACCTCTTTTGTGATTATTGTACAATTGAACGCAATATATCGATCAAAGTTTTATCCGATCGATTGTTGTTAACAATCAAGTATGTTATAGAAACGACCGTGGTGATTGAATCTTTGTCGCACGAGAAGCACGAAAGTTTTATTCGATTAAAAAACAGTAATGCGCGTACGCGCGCGTCATCTTCACAGAAACGGTCATCGAACACGACATCTACAGATATGTATATATCTATCGCGTTACGAGCATCGTCCTACCAAACTGTTCTTCGAAATTACTATTTCTCACGTTCGAAAGGAATCTACCGAAACAGCATTTAGCGACGATGTGGTAATATTTGCATTTCACTGGAAAACTGAACGTAATTAAAGAGCGTAAATCGAAACGTGGGTACGGATCGAAAGATTTTCTCGGTAGGAGGATGCTACAATACAATTTTTTCTTTCTTTCTTTCTTTCTTTCTTTTTTTTTTTTTTTACATCAAAAGAGAAAATGTGCTTATCGATTCGACGATTTCGAATTGATACGCGTATCAAAATACCAGAGACACAGTCTGGTTGAAGGACCGGACAAAAAAGCTAAGTATGGCAAAACGGATCGAAGGAGAAAAAGGTGCGAGAGGAAAACTGGTGAACATCGCAACGAGATGCGTGTTGTGCATATAATATTTTGAAAATAGGAAAAAATTGGACACAAGGAAAAAGAAATAAAGAAATGGGGAATAACGGCGACGGCATCGTACGAAAAGCCTGCAATTCGATAAAATGCTTTTCATTCTGTTTGCTGCTTAATTCGTCTAATCTTGTTTTTTCTTTTCGTTTTTTTGTTTTTTCTTTTTGCGGGAGTGGGCGTGGGATTCTCGTCTAAATAGCGCACATTGCGGGGAGAGTACATGTTCCGATAGAGCGGGCGAATGGTAGATCTTCGCGCGTGCAGATCGACAGACACAGACGGCCAAGAGTATCTCGGTCCCGAGGCTTCCTGCTAGCGACAGACACAGACCCGACACAGAGACAGACAGACCGATAGAGACCGATCCGAGCCCGACGCGACGATTTAGTATGGTGCGAACCGGCGCGACGGCGATGGCCCTCGTAATCCCGGTCTGGTAACCAAAATGAATCTACGTCAGTTACACGAGATCGACAAAACGATTTCTTATTTTCATTTTCTTATTTTTCTTTTTCTTTTTCTTTCTTTCTTTCTTTCTTTCTTTCTTTCTTATTATTTCTTTTTTTCTTTTCTTTTTTTTTTTTTTAACACGGGCTATAAAAGAGGAACAACTTGTGAGATATAAAAAGGGCGGATAGGTAAGTAGACAAGGGTATATGTATCATGATAAAAAGAAACAAATTGTAATATCTAAGAACTGACAGAGAGAACGATTTGTACGGTGTTATACTAAAAGGTACGGGGAGATAGTTATTAATGGGAGAAGCAACAGATGGGTCTTAACTTGGTAGCAACAACACCATAGAGAGTACGTTTTTCCTCGTTATTCTCGCTAATTATTTTTGGCAACGTGCATTAGTAGCCTGTGTTTTTTTTTTGCCAACGAAAATTAATGAAAATTTTTAATTATATGTACATCCTACGAGCACTCTCTCTCTCTTTCTTTCTTTCTCTCTGTCTCTCTTTTGTAAAACGCACACGTCGCTTTCTTGCTTCGTTCCAACATTCGTTGTTCCTTTAATCGATTTAATTATGGATAAGTGTATACGAAATTAAATCGAACGTAACACCATAATAATTTTATGAATTTTCATAACCGATAAAATTTTCATACCGCAATACTGTGTTAAAATTTAATTTTAAATTACAATTAGTTATGACTTTAGCGATATATAATCGGCGACAAAAATAGAACGCAAAGGCAATTCGGCGCATCGTGGCTTATAAAAAAGAGAGAGCAGAACTAATTAAATCAAATCGACGATCGAATACTAAGAAACATTTCGACACACAATTTTGGGTGTGGGTCGATTCAAAACCCGAATTGAGACACGTCTACTTACCTACGCTCTTCAAATGAATCTCGGCTGAAGTCCTCGTACATGCCTCTACTATAACAGCGTTATAATAAATAATCGAATCTACGAATGATCAAAGATCAATATATACCATATACTTGCTCCCTTGTCCAAGGCTTAACTTTGTGAATTAGTCCCTGTGTAATGAAAATTCAAGAAAAATAGTCACGTGCTGCCTAATATGACTGTTAAGAAAGGTCAGGAATGGTACAGGAAGAAGCTATTTTATAGGCAGTTTTACGCTTACAATTTAGATATTGTATGAAATAATCGAAGACACTAAATCATCGACCAAACACGATGCACACAACTAAGTAAAAGGAAGAACGTATTTGGAATGAAGATCGATATCACGGATACTTGTACAAAATATGGCTGTGTTCAATTATCGGAAGAACGGTACCTATTTACATCATCTACTTATTTATTCGGACGTACATTTAAGCACCAAGTGACGAATGATATGCTGCACGAATGGATCGGTGTCGAGGAATAAGTTTCGTTCAGAAGAGAACATTTGCAGCAAACGGATAATCGAAAATTGGACGTAACACAAACAGCGTGCATCCCTGACGTGATTACTCGCCAATGTTGAACTATTCTTTAATCGAATTCAAACAGCTAATAATTGATTCGGATCTATCTGTTTGTATAAGTTGTGTTTGTTTGCGCGTGTCTTTCTTTCTCTTTTATGAGCGAGTGTATGTGCGTGTGTCAAACTACACGTACTTATATTACACCTAGAAAATCTGAACGCAAGCAGCAACCAAGTATTTCTCTCCACTTTATTTTATACGAAGTACATTTACCAGAAAGAAAACAAATTAATAAATGGACGTGTAATACAAGATTCGCAATGATAAGAACATGGGATATTTTTTTTTCTTTTTTTTAGCCAGTCATATGAGGCAGGCAGCGTTAGACTGGATTGTTAACCCATGCGATTTTCAAGTTACAAATCAATTTTACATAATCAGAATGTAGCGAGCCGTTTGCAGCCCAGGCTGGGATCATGTAGGATAATAAGGAAACGTGCAACAACAAATTCAAAATATTCAGAAGGATTGAGAAGTCAATCAACTCTGTTTTCTATTTGAAAGTTAGCGAATGGATTTACATACATGAAAAGCTTTGAACCTCGTGAGTAGAAGTCAGCTTCAAGAACTGTGGATCGTAATTTTGAAACAATGTATCGTCTTTCTCACTCTCACTCTCTCCATTTCTATGTATGTTTCTTTCTCTTTCTCTCTCTCTCTCTCTTTCTCTCTGTGCATAAATTTGTCTCTACACATTTGTGTGTGTGTGCGCGCGCGCGTGTGTATTTGTGTGTGTATGCACGTCTAGAAGCGAGCGCATGTGTGTAAAAAAGAAAAAAAGAGAGAAAATATGATGTATTTATGTATACTGTATGTACTAAACGCGCGTTTTTATAGCTTTTTTGCACATTTCATCGCCCGGATATTCTATTACACAAGGACCGGTTTCATGAAACTTCCGAAAATAACTCAACATTTTCGTTTAAATCGAAGCGCAATCTTTAATTATCTAATTAACACAATTTTACCCTTAAGTTGCAACGCAACATTGAAACATAATTGTACTAAAAATAAGAGATCGACAAAGTCTAACGAGAAACTAAATGGTGAGAAAAGAAAAAAAAAAAAAAAAAAAAAAAAAAAAAAAAAAAAAAAANAAAAAAAAAAAAAAATAGAAACAAAAGAAAACGACCGTATGATCGTTGAACAACGAATAAAGCAACAGAACGAGTTTTTGTCGAAATAAACGTAAAAATGAATAATTAAAAAATTCGACACTTGCATAATTTTTCCGATATTTCGCAACACGAATAACTACTGAAACAAACGAGATTATGTGTTGTAACTTGTCTTCTTTTTTCTAACGTACAACTCGGAACTCCGAGACACGTCTCGCGAAAAATTATAATCGAGAAACTGACGAAGAAGTTGATCGAATCAAGAGAGTATATTTAAACTTATGCATGAGTGAGTAAAATGGGCTGTTTTCAAAGTGTATCTATGAAACTGGCCTTAACAACTATTACAAACGCCGATATACAAACTTACTGTCCAATTCGTCTGGAGAGCTGGTTTCTACTTACGAGACATTTCAAAGACAATCGATAGGCGCCGTTCCTGAAAATCGCGCCAGCCTTTTTTTGTTTTTCTTTTCTATCTACAGCGTACGAGAGTGTTAGAATTGTAGGATCGCATCCTGGCTCGCGGTAGTGCGATCAAGAAATCTAGTTCGCATTCCTTAGGAACGTTTCTTCATCCCAGGCCTCCGCGCCACTCCCGGTTGAGTGATGTACGTAATAGGGAGCGCTTGAAACACAAAGGATTTATGAGAGACATACAGGTCAATCTCGCAGTTAACGCCATGGATCAAGAGAGTCAATGAACAGGGACATCCCTAGAAGAGCAGTCGACATGTTCAAGGTACGATCAGTCGAGACCCGGATTTTGTTGGCATCGAGGAAAATAGAAGCTGCTGATGTACAACGCGCCAGCGACAAGAACGAGGTATGACTACTCGCTAACAAAAGTGGTCAAAGACTTACTCTTGCACGACTTGAACGCTGGCCCGGGACTGTCTCTCTAGGGTTGCCCGCATTCATGGACAAAGATGGTACGCAGCCTGAGGTGCACTGAAATTTAGAATGTACAGAAACGTCCAAGCGTCATAATATATATATTAGCATTTTATTATGCAGACTCTGCAGTCATGTGGGCATCGGGTCGACACTCTATTTACATTGGAAAAATATCGATTACTGTTTCAACTATGTAATACAACATAGAGAAATGGCGCGTGTTGTATTACAACACGATTATGCGTTACATGTACAACGAGTGCATGTGCGTGTATATATACGTAATATATTGCTCACACATACACACAGACATACCATGTATGCATATATTATTAAAAAGAATAAATAAATAAAGAGAAGTTAAATAGAAATGTAATAACGTCTAATTAGTATGAAACCATGTGCGACGATCAAGCGTCAAGGGATAACCATCCTTGTGTCTTAAATTTTTTGCCACGCGTAATCAAACGACCTGACTTTGCCCGATGAAATCTACAAATCTCCACTTTTCCAAGAAATAATAATGTACTCGAGAGATAGACTTAAAAGAAAAAAAAAAAAAAAATATATATATATATATATAAAAGCTCGACAATTCTTAAGAGAAAGGAAGAGAACAGACGATAAAACAAATATTGTAAAATGTCGAGGAATAGCCGAACCCCAATTCGCATGAGCTGTTAATCCAGCCTGGAACGTTCACAATGTTAAGTCGGACGAATGGGCAGTCAGTACATTGGCTCTACTCACCTGAACCGGCCGTTGTTGCCACTCGGAGGGGGTGATCGGCGGCTGAACATGCCATACTCGTTGCCACGGGAGAAGCCGGTGTCACGCATGGATCCCATACCTAGAGGAGGCATAGGAGGCATTGGGTCTCGTCTTGGGGGTAGAGGTGGCATTGTCATTGGTGGAAAGTCAAGCCCGCACATGGAACTTCCCATGTCACAGGGCCCTGTCATACCCGTAAACCGCCTCTCGTAGAGGTCCCTGGTGTCCTCGAAGCCCCTCCTGTCATAGTAGCTTTCGTAATCCTGTAACGCAAATAAAGGAACGCGTTGCTATGAATAATCGATTGTACGACAAAGACTTAAATTTTTTTTCCGTTCTACGACCGATTTATTTTTATCGCGTGTCAACGATTGCCGAGAAAACTACTTACTCCAAAGCGGCCACCACCCATTAGCCGATCCCGAAGGAACGGTGGTGGCGGCGGTGGAGGATACGGGTCGCGTCCAAACATTCGGTCTCTGTATCCGTTCCTATCCGGTCCTCCTCCCATTCCTCCTTTCGGGCATTCCTTGGACCAATGGCCGCCGCGACCGCATCGATAGCACTGTTCAGGATCTCCCATTCCTGGCCTTTGTCGTACTCTACTCGTAGAAATCTGAACCTTCATTGGTTGACCGTCTACCATTTGTCCATTGAGTTCTTTGATGGCATCGTTGACATCACCTGTTGCTTCTAGATGGACGAATCCGTAATTTCTCACAATATCACATTCTACAACGGTGCCATACTTGGCAAAAAGTTCGCGCACTTGCGGCGCTTTCGTGTTGTCTGTGAGATTGCCCACAAATATTTTGGTCGTTGGAGTGTTAGGTCCCTTGCGACTCTTTGCAGCTTCGCATTTAATCGGCTGCCCATGAACTATATGTCCATTCAAATTTTGTATCGCGTTTCTCCCTGCCTCTTCGTTCTCCATATGCTGTTCAAAAAGATATTGTAACATACTTATTGCTTTAAATAAGTTTATCAAATTTTGAGCCATGATACAGTCAATCGACAAAGTCATAAAACGAGTAAGAAAAATGGCAAAAACATGTACGTGACAGAGAATTACATTAAGGACAAATATTATATATATATATATGTGTGTGTGTGTACAGGAAATAAAGAAAACTTACCACAAATCCGTAATTTTTGACCACATCGCACTCGACAACCTTTCCATATTTTTCGAATAACGGTTTAATATCAGCATTTGATGTCTTATCGGCTAAATTACCGATAAAAATTTTGAATGTGCCAACACTACTAAAACCCGGCATTTTCGGCTCGTTCTAGAACCTAATTTTAAGAACAAAATATTTCAAACATTACTCATTACTAATTTACTTTTTCCCAAATGTAGTGAATATGAATATTACATAAATGCAACGTTACAACAACACTAGAAAGCGTATGCCTACCATATTTCACAATAATATTGATATTTCACTTTATAATTGTTGTAACACGATTAAACCTTCCTAATGCCTACAAAAACGTTAAGTTGCATGCCTATTTCTAACTTTCGACCAAACTTGCTGCGAATAATTTATTTGCTGTGTCACATAACGTGATTATGAAACGTTACACATTAGAATGCAATATCTACGAGTTTTATCTGATCTGTTCAATTTTACACGATGAAATATAACTAAAATTAAATTGAGTTCTCAAAAATTAATCGAGCACATTCAATGGTGACGCGATTGTTTAGATTCCCCCTCTAGTCCGCTCCTTTCCACCATTTTGTTGACGACCTAAGTTTTCGAATTTCGAAGGTCATGAATTGTTTCGAACTGCATAATTCGTACATTGAGGTGATAAAAGATAAAATAATTTTCGTAATTTAAGAATACAGAATAAAGTGATTTTCTAATTTCTACTTCAACGAGACAAGAAGAAAATGTGTACACGCTACGAATAAGCTGTACGTTATAAAGCACGTAGTACAGAGAACGTACCGACCTTGTTGAAATGGCGTACACCAATTCTAAGAAGTATATGCCGCGAATCGTGTTAACCCCGTAATTATTATTTATAAATTTATGTTTCAATACTATATACTTCCTCGCACTCACCGAAGACAACTGCGTATAATTTTAACGAACAATTTAACCAACGCCAATATTAAGCACACGACTTTGTACAAGAGAGCGCAATCTAACAATGGCGTCTTACTTGCCGCGTCCGCTTATGCACGAGATGTACAAGTAGTGGCCCCTGTCGGCAAACTGCAGTACAATGAATCGTGAGAACCAAGTGTCCAAAAACCTATCACGAACATACCTCGGTGTATTTTCTATACACCACGAACCATTTTTAACGCAGAAATTATTGCTACGCTACATCGTTATATTATCGTAGGTTTTAACAATGGTAACGTTATGCTTTCACCGCTCTTCGAATGGGATATACTGAATTTCCATTCTTCGAGGAAATTACAGGACGATGCAAGATGTTAAGATTTTTGTAAAGCTCGTTAGGAATATGTAATCAGCTCGACGATATTAAAATAGTATTTGTAATCGTAAATGTTTGGCGAATCGCGACCATCGATATCGTATCTTGAAAGAGAACTTGAAACTACTTGAATAATTACGACTATTCTATAAATTATCGTATCCTTATTGACGATTAAATATTATTTTCGTAATACTACGAAAATACATATTCCATATCCGCGTTATATATAATTCACGTTACGTGTAATAGCCAGATTTCGAATTTTGTATTATATTTCTTACATTTGATATACTAAAACTACGCAGAGTAGCGCTAATGTTGAAAATAACTACAAACGTAGAAAAACGTTGGTTCGTTAAATAAGTAGCGTGCGGCAACGAAAACCCTATGCAATTTATAGCGTTCGCCTGCTCGTAAATGATACGCGTATTAAAACAATTTAGACATTCGTACAATTAATCGCATACAATTAATTATCGATCTGATTTTACGGATCATTGGAAATGAAAGAAAGTATCCGAACAACTATGCTATTACGCGACTCGATAAACGCGAAATGGCGTGCTTCGAGTATCTGGATGTCGACGCTACGAACTACAGCTATGTGATATCACTGTTGCAACTATGCGATCGGTATTTCGTATCTATATTTTGCTTTTGCGTAATAACAAATTGTATGTGAAATAGCTCGTAAGTATTGGATAACTTACCAAGTCAATATTTCCGTAAAACAATCCGATTAAACACAACGCCAGATCACTCGTTTTCCAATGTAAAAAATGGCGGACTGTAACAACCAGGGGAAGTGGAAGCGGCGTCTCTTTCGATGTGCAATTCAGGATTGCCAACCAACGAAAATGAAATTTTCTATAACTATCCCAATATATCCACTCGCGTTGAGCACAAAAATAAGCAGACGTTGGTGAACAAACTTAATAGCGCTGCAATTTTTTAATATTTTACGTACATTAAAGAAAATTACGTTTCAAAACTATAATCGTGATAAATTTAAAGTAGGAATGATATAATCGATAAAAATGTTAGATTCTTTTTTTTCTTTTTATTTTGTTCGCGATACTTTGCGTGTACTTGAAAATGAAAAAAAAAAAAAAAAAAAAAATATGGTTCCTATGATTTTTAGTTTACCTCATTATTGCCACTCCTTCGTTGCTTATTATTTTAGAATCATACCACATAAAATGTATCGATCGAGTGTTCATAAAATGTTTCCATTTCAATAACTACTATTATTTCTCGTATTATTTCCAACATAATTTATAAAAAAGAAGAAAATTCCCTTGTGGAATAACCGTGGCGGGTGGTCAATTAAAGCATAGGGGCAATATCTTATATAATCGTATGAAAAAATAAAAATGTTATATCTGGAAAAAGATGATACCGTTTAATACTTGTTAAAAATATAAATTTCGTTATTTGCAACCAACCAACCAACCAACCAACCAACCAACCATTAGCTACAATTTTAATGCAGTTACAGTTCGTTTGCCTAAAAAAGAACTTAGATGTTACTCAACAGTGATTCGCATCACGCAATACCTATGAAACAACGATCCGGAGAATTCATCATTGTAAGCTTGAATACATAATTTTGTATTGTAATTCTTCTTTAAAAATTTTCGGCGGTAAGTTATATAATTCATTGTCCTTGTAAACTTTACCGATGTGCCAAACCTGATTTACTTAAAACACAAATCGAAATCGATATCGATGTATTCGTTTTTCCTAAAAAATTATTAAATTGCACAAAATATTATCACGAGTAAAATTGCATTGGTACAACGTATCGTTGAAATCTAACAACTGACAATATACTTATAATTGTTCTTGAACGAATTAACATAACTCATTTGTACAACTTAAAAATATAAATTATACACTATATAGATAATACAGGATCATATAAAAAGAAAAAGTATTTAACGTAAGAGCGAACAAAATGGAAAACAATATCAATAAAAAATAAGTTTTCTATTTAAAAATTGAATAATAAGCGTAATAAAATTTATGGAAACAGAACGGTAAACAAATAAGTAGTTTAAAACATTCGTCTGACATTTACCTCGTACTCTGAGATATTCTAGTATACAAGAATATTTTAAATATTTATATTTTACAATCGCTACATATGTCGCGTACGTTCCTAACGTAAAAATCGTCTTTATACGAACGATTTAAAATTTCATATATCCTGCAAGATATCTATAATTTTGTGACTAAAATTGCGTACACACATTGTAATATCGTACTTTTCGATAATAATCAAGACAATAATCTTGCAAAGCCACGTAAATGTAGATTAACACGACTATGTTGGTGGTGGAACTGTAATACGTATAATTTCGTATAACACTGGATAGATACGGTAAATTTAAATACTATTATCAAAACGATTTTCGCTTCTCTATAAATTTTTACTCTTAAATTTACTCGAATATCTCCTTTTCACGTTGACACGCGTTTATAGCTTAGAACAGTTGCTTCTTTTTTTACCGAAAGAAAAGAAAACATTATCTTTTCTAAGTAGTAGCCATCTCGCTGATTACATATACAATAAACTTCAACACAGCGAAGCACGTTAAAACATTGATCGTCAAACATCATGTTTTGTCGCGTTTCACTTCGAAACAAAAAAAGAAAAAAATATGTACACATATACAACACACATTCATTGTTTCTTTCGTTTCATGACTCATCACAATAATCGATCATCCTCCATTTGATCATAATAGATTCGCACATTCATACGTTTTCATGTATTTTTAAATCTTAATATTCAGTCTTCAAGGCTTGCAGTCTGTCAATAATAAATCTATGTACACCGGGTTATTTACAAGGGAAATAATTGTTTTTCAGCTACTAGCGTCGGTAAGATAAATCTGTTCTAACAGATACGACGAATATTGTCGAACACTATACGATTTTTATGGCATTATCAATATGTAATTTTGATATTGTCTTTTTCACGCGTAGCGCTGTCAAACGAACAGCCGGATTCGCATGCCAGCACTCGGCCATAAGCTTACTCAGCGCGAACAGGATCTGTAAAAGAAAAAAAAAAGTACGTATCTCGCGTTAATATTATCGTTACAACATCACGATATTTACATGCAGAACACGAAACATGATTAATTTGATCCCTACCGAATCATTTTCCCATCGCGCTGGTATTATTGGACGTAATCGTTTCACGCAAACAGCTAGCCGCATGTCTTCGAAGTCTGGATCACTCGGAACAACATTGTGGTATGGCAAACCGTACGGTTCCACCATGGAATTTTTACCACCTGTAACGCATCTTCTACATGCTTCCCAAAGCACGAGACCAACGGAATACATATCTGCCATTTTGAAAGCGTCGAAGGAAGATGTGTTCAAGGTTTCATCCAAAACTTCTGGAGCCATGTATCGACGAGTACCTACTCGTGTATTAGGCGCGATATCGATTTCTCCGCTTTCGCTGCAAGCAAACGTTGAAACGAACCTCCTCATTACGATTGTTTCATTTTATCGTACACGCGTGATCATCGATCAAATAATTATTATCATCGTCTATCAGTTACCTTATATATCTAACCGCCAAACCGAAGTCGGCAATTGCACATTCACCGTTTTTTTTAACTAAAATGTTTCTACTCTTGATGTCTCTATGAGCTATAGCAGGCTTCCCACGCGTACCAAAAATCTCTGTATGGAGATGAGCAATTCCAGAAGCGATCGAAAGGCATATTGCTAGAAGGCTAGGGTGATCTAGAACAGTAGTTTGTAAATAGTCATATAACGAGCCTCTTTCATGGTAGTCTGTGATTAATAGCATCTGTGTCCAAGATCCTGTTCCCTTGATGTCAGCAGCGATGAAACCCAAAATATTATCGTGTCTCATTAACACTGTTTGATAAATCTCAGTTTCCCTAAACCAAGATGCTTCTTCGAGTGTAAAAAATACTTTGACCGCCACCTTCTCTCCTCTCCATCTTGCAAGCCATACTTCACCGTAACGTCCTTTCCCGACACACTGAGATAAGGCTAGTTGCTTAGCAATAGTTCGTTGTACCAGAAGGGGTAATCCTGATCCGGAACCACTACTCTGATCGATAAAGTCTTTAAGCGTTCCCTGAGACGGCACTAGGCAAGGGCCCCTTTCTTTCCGTTTGTATCTGTGATATATGATCACCATGGCTATTGAAATTACCATTAGGCATATAGACAAAATTGTAGCCAATATTATAAGTGGCGCACCCGATGCTATGGCCATAGGATTAGGTATTGCGGTAGGTCGGGGTTTATATTCGGGATACAAATCTTTGTTACACAACGCGCTCTTGTTACAACATATTATGCTCTTCCCTTGTAAATGCGGTACAAGGTATCCTTTACATTGCATGAAACCTTGCTCGTCCGGCGGTAAACAGCCAAACGACCATTCTGGCACATATTCCCCTGATTCCGCATCCCAAACTTCTTCTACCGCGCTGAAACAATGACCACCGGGTCTCCCTTCGCAAGTCCCATTTTGTCGATCGTCTGGACAATGTCCTTCGCAGTAGCAAGTAATTCCTAGTGCTGAAAAATGCAAAGGATAATCCAATTATCGTCACGCCTCTATCACCCGTGTAATAATCTTACACGCGTATACGTATTGTGTGAAAGTAAATAAAATTAACGTAACTGAAAAAACATAATCGGAAAAAACCTGTTCGGAGAGAATTATGATCGTACGGTCGAATAAAAAAGCCAACAAGTTTCGTCGTACTGTACGGATCAATTTTTAAGGCCTCCAGAGAAAGTGACACGCAACGCGCATCACGGATTTTCTTCCAATCGTAACAGAAACCCTTAATCAATTGCTGCACGGTTTTCTCGGAAAACCGTTACACGCGTGGTTCTTGGCTTCGTTATCGATACAGTACTCCAATACCGTCGAGTACTTGTTTTAGATACTTGTTGCGAATATAAAAGGAACGATACAAATGTATCGCTACAACCATAAGTTTGACAGAGAATTAATTGGAGATATAATCGCTGTATGAAAATATACGTCTGTAAGCAGATATGGTTTAAGGTCATCTATCATCCGTAAAAATAATTGTGAACTATGCTATATAGGATTATAACGAATGGTACAAAGTTTATAATCAATAGTTGGAATAAAATACTTTTTTGCGATTTACGACAGTGTTCGATTTTTAGTACGATTACGGTACAGTACGTACGAAAAGTGTCATAGTTATTTAATTATAGAAAAAGAAAAAGAAAAAGAAAAAGAAAAAGAAAAAAAAAAAAAACAATTGGTAAGAAAGGTGAAAATCATAGAAACGATCGAACGAATCGCTAATCTTCCGCCTCAGAATTATTCTCTTGTGTCTATTTTACGGTGACCGCTCTATTTATATCTTGGAATATTTGGATGAATGATCAATCCTCGATGCGTATTACACGCGTATTCTACATAACCTTTATACTCTTTCTCATTTCCGTTTCAAGCTAAACTCTACGAACGATAACATTTTCAACTAGAATAAGAAATAAAGGTTAAATCGTGTTATTATTTTTTTTTAACAAACATCGATAATATCAACGACTCGACAATTTTTCTTTTTTTTTTTTCTAGCCTCGAACCGTGTTCTTTGTTTAAAAATGCGATTCAACATTAATCTTATCGATAATCGACAATAATCCAACCTTGAAGTAAATTTTATTGAGAGCACGTGTGCGTTATTCTACCAGTTTCTTAGCCAACGGCATAGTAACACCGTGTATGTCGATCGCACCATACAAGGAAATCACCGATGCACGATTATCCGACAACTTCCAAGATAGGTAAAACGCGCTTTACAGCAGTCGCCAAATGCGGTTTCGATCACATGTTTTTCCTTATTCTTCCTTACCTCTCCAACGCCAAAGAAAAATGCCATAGTTGGTCAACAATTGGTATGTGCTTTTCTAAGAAACCAATTGTCCGACACAGACATACGTACAGCACGATGCAGCGAGAGACTCGCTAGCGTGCATCGATAGAAATCTTATGTCCTATTTATCGTGGAAGAAGCGAACCACTGATTAAAAGAGATGTACATTCGCACCAGGTTCACAAACGACGAGAAAATTTGGTCAAACGAGTCTGGATCAGTTTTCATACCTACGTGTACGACTCTGCGCGGCTATTGTGAAACAATTACCGCACACGTAATGCTGCGAGAAGGTTACGATTAATCGGACGATGCGTTTCAACGAAACGAGACGAGACACGACGATCTTTTTTACGCCTGACAAAGAATAATATTAACATTTAACGGTTATACCGTTCTCCACGTATACCAGCATAAAATATCGTTACTTTTTGCCGCACACTTGTCACCAAGGATAGCAAACCTAATAAACTCTGAAAGGTGCGACAAGGATTCCCAATTGTTTCTAGTTAGCGGTAACAAGTATCTTTTATAACAAATCGATCGTAGCTATCGACAAAGAAGGAGCTAAATAAATGTATCGAATAATTATGTGCCCAACATTGTAAAACCATAGATTTGCTCATTTTTTTACGACCAATACACGTAACGCCCATATGTTTACATCATCGGAACAACCTAACGTTACACGGCGATACGAGAAAGAAAAATAGAAAAAAAAAAAAAAAAAAAAAAAAAAAAAAAAAAAAAAATNGTGAAAAAAATTTATGGAATTTGAACAATGTTTTAGAGATAATATGGATCGCGAAACCAAGTGAATGCGAAAACAAGTGAATCGAATCGAACGAAACTGGATTTGTTTAAAGGGGGTGAACGAATTTCGAGAATCAGTAATCGCTCGCTTTCGAGAAGGCAACTTTAGCGACGCCTAAAATTAATCCGAAAAGAAAAGGTATACGGAGAACTGAACTAGACGGAAATATAAGGATAGTTCACACGTGAAAAGGCGACCACTCGAATATCATACGAGTCGCATGGAAGAAAAAAGAGAAGAGGGGGAAGAAAAGTAGAAAAAGGTCGCGAGGCACTACCGGAGCAGGATTTTAGTGACTTTTAGAGGCTGTATAAGCGGCAAGACACTGTCGTTGGTATTTCAGTCCCTAACCTTACCGCCTAACCTCCTCGTTTTTCTTATTTCTTCTCGCTCTTTTTTCTTTCCCTTCCTTTCTTCTTCGAGTCAAGGATAACAAACGAACGTGCACTACTTTCTTGTAAAGATTTCTTTTATAAAAGTATACGCGTACGCTTATCCTAACAACAAATAACGGACTTTGGTGTTTGCGAACACCGTAATTTTTGTTTACCATAATTGAAACTTGTAACTATGCGATAAAAATGAAACGTTGTACGCATAGATATTAAGAAAAACTAGCCATCGGTGCAATGGAAGGACCGAGTTATTTTTCACTTTGCCATCCTTTATGGTAATTTATTAAATCTCGTAGATAGACGAGTTTCGATCGACATCGCATCGCGCTATGATCTTTCGTGAGACATTCAAGAGACTCGTGCATGTGTTTGTTGTCAATACGTTCGGAAGTAGTGTTGAAATATCATTAATCAGAACGAGAGCGAGAGAGAAAAAGACGACGAGTACAAAAGAGAGAGAGAGAGAG
>SMSQ01025889.1:1512395-1527629 GCA_019453375.1 Ctenoplectra terminalis | reverse complement strand
TTTTTGTCGTATTCATTTTCCTCGATGTACACCTTATTCGTTGCTACTCGAGGAAAGCGATGTATTCGGAAAATCGACGTTTAAATGCATTCGATAATTCCAAGTTAAATTAAAACACGATCTGCCCGATACGTCGATTAAAATATTTTACTTCTCTCGTATGCTTAATTTTCTTTTTTCTTTTTTCTTTTTTCTTTTCCTTACCATACCTCTCGAACATGAATTGCTTTTTAAATCTAAAACGATTAAAATTGTTCGGGTTTAAAAAAATATCTTTGTCATTTTAACCGTAAAAATGTGAAATTTGAAGCTACATACCTGGTATGTCATCGTAGAGAGTAGGGAGTGTGCGACGGCGCCCTATGGGCGCCACCGTGCCGCGACGAGTGCGGTCCCAGAGATGTTTCCTTGCTCTCTCTTCTTTTCCTTTTCATCGACTATATGTTCATAGTACCGATATGTACTTCGGTGAACGAATCCAGATAAGCCACAAGGAAACTTGAGAGTTACTCGTTGAAAAGGCGCGAACGTTTATGCGCGATGGACCCCTGCGAAAAGTAGAATTTATGAAACTTTTCGTTCCGTCGATCAAACGAATACGATTTGGAAATCGTTTAAATTGCGCGGATCGGTTCGATTGGAAAATTAACTGTATCGTAAATGACAGGATTTGTTTGGATACAAAAGATATCTTGGGAGTCTATGTATGAATTCTCAACTATTGGTTTCGCAGTAAAATTTTGAAATTATGATTTCACGGAAGCGTACCCGGAGAGAAAAATTTTATTCGGTCAATACTCTGTATGCACGCGTACCTTACTCACATGCACGTACATATACAGATACCGATACTTGCTCCTAACATCCGATAATCATTTATCAAGCATCGATCCACGAATGAAATCGTAAGACCTACAACTGTAAAGCGTAGGGGGCTGAAACCCGAGAATGACGGAGCGGCGAGACGAAGAGGTGGGGAACCGTGGGCGTTATGGTGATGGTGGGAGGATGGGGGCATAATATAAAAAAAATGAGAAGAATCAGAGAGAAAGGCGGTGTTCTACGTCTCGAAAGTGGTGCATTCGCACTTGTGCGGCGCCGTTTTGGTGATCGAGGCGATTGTACAAAGTGGTACACGCTGTGGTGGTGTCCATCATACCGAGCTTTCAAACTTTTCAATGTTTTTAATACGTACCTTTTTAAAATTGGTTTATTCGCTTCGAGTTGACGTCGAATTATCGCGCAATTACCAGAGTAATATATGTTACTATTCAGGATAATATGATATGTAGCTGCACCTATAAAATAACCAGATGATAAGATCCAGGCAGAGTTACTTCTCTCCGTCAAATACGAACGCATAGGTATATACTAGAGAGAGAGAGAGAGAGNATTTTGAAATTATGATTTCACGGAAGCGTACCCGGAGAGAAAAATTTTATTCGGTCAATACTCTGTATGCACGCGTACCTTACTCACATGCACGTACATATACAGATACCGATACTTGCTCCTAACATCCGATAATCATTTATCAAGCATCGATCCACGAATGAAATCGTAAGACCTACAACTGTAAAGCGTAGGGGGCTGAAACCCGAGAATGACGGAGCGGCGAGACGAAGAGGTGGGGAACCGTGGGCGTTATGGTGATGGTGGGAGGATGGGGGCATAATATAAAAAAAATGAGAAGAATCAGAGAGAAAGGCGGTGTTCTACGTCTCGAAAGTGGTGCATTCGCACTTGTGCGGCGCCGTTTTGGTGATCGAGGCGATTGTACAAAGTGGTACACGCTGTGGTGGTGTCCATCATACCGAGCTTTCAAACTTTTCAATGTTTTTAATACGTACCTTTTTAAAATTGGTTTATTCGCTTCGAGTTGACGTCGAATTATCGCGCAATTACCAGAGTAATATATGTTACTATTCAGGATAATATGATATGTAGCTGCACCTATAAAATAACCAGATGATAAGATCCAGGCAGAGTTACTTCTCTCCGTCAAATACGAACGCATAGGTATATACTAGAGAGAGAGAGAGAGAGAGAGAGAGACCGAGAAAAGTATTCAACTGTATTTACGTTGTTCGAAATGGCACATCATTTTTAATGACCGTTAAGATTAATTGGTAGGTCAGCGTGTTGAATAATTAATCGTAATTGTATCTATTTAGCGGGGTTGGCGCTGGTCCGTTGATTGTATCTTGAAATGTCTCTTGATACAAAACGATTGTGCAGATTATTTATGCAAAACTATGGTTTTATTGCACGATTTATCGCCTTTATTTTCATAAAGAATTTCGTAGCCGAAAAGCATTAATTGTACCTAAAACAATAAAGGAAAAGATAAATGGGATAAAAGTGAAGTTAAATTGTTGATTTAAACGCGTTAGATCGAACTACCTGCCGCGATAACAGTTTCTCGTCCTTTGGTCGAACAAGTCTGGTATCCGCTGGGGATAACGATATCTTTAGAGCCGGCTGTTATCGGTAAAAGTCAGGTGTGAATTGGGGCCACTGGTGCTTGATCAAAGCGAGCCTGCCGACGACTCGACGCGAAAAGCAAACCAGAAAGAAGTCGTAGAAGAATGTCTTCGGAACGTCCGCGAAACGCCTTCGGAACGATAATCCATCGAGCGGTGTTCTATTATTAATGAAAAAATCAATTCACCATCGAATTTAATCGTGTACGACTAAAAAAGAAAACCAACGGAAATAAACTTTTGTCATTCAAACATGACTGTGTCTCGAACAAAATCATTCCGTAGGTTTAACCTTAATCTTAGCAGTGCCACAGTTTATTACCTTGTTCTTGCTCCGAATTAAAAGAGAAAAAAAAAAAAAAAAAAAAAAAATTATGCTACGCGCATAACAGGATGGAAGAGAGATACGTACTGGTGAAAGAAGCATCGGTATTTCATTTAATAGTTAAAAGGGTCTACTATGCGCTAGCTACGATCCTGGCACACTTGGTTCTTACTTGGAGACGTGAAAGATGGGGTGAGGTGCGCGGCCAGGCACCTATAACAAAGATCCATCGGGACCGGTTTCGTGTTCTGCCCTTTTTTACATTCCCCGAAGAGGTCCCGCCGAGGTGCGAGTGTGAAAACCAACACCCACCCACTTGTTATTTTGTCAAACCCAGACCAATGTGAAAATTATAGGAATCTCGCAGCATCGTCGAATCGTTTCTCTCTGAAAACCTACTCATCCCAAATTACATGTTCTTAACCGTGCACGTTCTTGTTGCATTTTCCACTTGCAAATTCATTCTTCTCCATCATCGTCGTCTCTCGAAATCGAGTACATCGTGCACAGATTTTTAGAAATATCTTAAATAACTATGCTAAATAACTATGAGTTTCAATATTTCATTTCAAGTAATAACCAGTTTTGTACGAACAACTTTCAACACTATAACACTACGCTACATTAGTTTCTATTTACATACGCATGTACGCATACACGTGTATGTACATCTATGTTTGGATAATGTATATTTTTCTATCTTTACCTCGATTATTATCATTTCTTGGTTAAGTATATTCTTTTACGCCTTAGAAAATGTTTCTCTTTAAAGTCCATACGATGGACAATTCGGCGCACCGGTCTGGTAGAAAATTCAATTATGAAAAAACTGAACTATCTTCTCGTATAAAATATATTTTATGCCTTGTTTAACGTTCCGATACGTGCTCTAAAAAATTATAAGTTTAAATTATTAAAGATGACTCTGATAAATAAATTTAACGCGTACTCGATGCAAACCTTTTATCTTACCACACATTTTTGCAACAAGTCGGACAAAGAGTACGCTACGGACAATTCGTGATCAGCGCCATCTCTTGAACGCCTGATTTTCGATCAAAAATTGAGAAAGGTTAACAGGAATACAGAATCCGTGAGGAGGTATCCCAACTCCTGCTCGTGACGTCACAGACAAGGAGAACATTTATCCAGAGAGACCTACTGTATCGACGGAGGATAAAGATTTCCGTCGATAACAATTCTGAACGGTAGATTTGTGAAACATTTGGTTAGGAACAAAATTGATGTTACGCTGTACATACAACAATCGTACTACGCTCGAAGAGAAGACAAGGAAAGAAAGTTGAATTCTCCGTTTCAGATTTCATATCTTTTAATCGCTAGGATAAATATGTAACGTATCCAAGTACCCGGAATATTAATTTTAACATGGAAGAAACATGGAAGAAAATATGGAAGAATGCCCTCTAAACGATTCTAAACGAAATCAAAAGTTACCGCACGTTTTTCCTTCAGATTCGTGTAAACGATTCCAGTCCATCAAGGAGGTAGGTATATAAACGTTCGGTTCCTCTTTATTTTCATACGTCAAATATACAATATTCCTTTAATTGGAAAATCAATTGTGTAGGATGACGGGATCTACGCGATGCCAAAAGAACAAGATTATTTAAACGAAAGAAATATTTTCGATCTATTCCATTTTCTTCTTAGTCACTTGATCGTTCGTCAACCGACGAATCCAATCCAGTATTTGTACCAATTGCTCGATGACTTAATATTATTTAGATCAGGACTCAAAGATCCACGATTATTCTGGAAAGAAAAGTACGTATACGTGTATAGTATGTGCTGCTACGACGGTTGACAAAATATTTCATGCTCGTTTCATTTACCCTGCATATCAGACACGTTCTTGCCATGTTCAACAACGTTGTTCCGTATGGCTCGGAACTTTTATCCTTGGATAGTTACAAAACCGCTATGAAATGTTTGGGCGTACGTTCTTACGATCCTTGTCCCTTTCAACTCGTACCAGGATATATAGATCGGCGAACCTTTTGTACAGAAGCGTAAGAAATCACCTTTCGCCAACCTAGTCGAATTCATCAACGTGAAAAATTTCGTATGGTCGCAGAACCATGCTTCGAACATAAAATGTTTCTTTTCCTTAATTTTTCAGATTTAATAATATGAAAAGGGAATTGACGCGTATCGCAAATGGAATCTTTTAACATCCATCTTCTGTTTCTCTAATGCGATACCATGTGAAATATGAAATAACGTAACTGAAAATATAAAGATCAGAAAAGTTAAAGATCATTCTTTTGGTTCATTAATGATCGTGCTTTAATTGATTACGTTTGGAGATGCGTTTGTCGAGGGAAGAAGGAAAAAAGAAAAAAAGAAAAAGAGAAAAAGAGAAAAAGAGAAAAAGAGAAAAAGAGTTGTTCTTGTATTGTAGAGAAGGTAAAGTAACGAAAGGAAACGAAAGGAAACGAAAGGAAACGAAAGGAAACGAAAAGGAGACGAGAACAGAGAGATGACAAAGGCACTCGCATAAGGAGCCAACCATAGAGGGGAGAGAAGGGTAAGAGTCAACAGACGAAGCGAGTCAAGGTAAAACGAGTCGACAGCAGTCCAAGTGGACTCTAACGAGCAGAGTAAAAGACGTCAGACTAGAGAGAAAGCGAGCGAGCGAGCAAGCAAGGAAGCGAGCAACGAAACTATATAGTTGGAAATAGTTATACATAAATTATGTAAACGCTGTTGGCACGCGTAGGCGATCAAATCGTTTGGGGTTCGCGCGTGGTTAAACCGAAATATAACGCAACAACCGCACCTTTCGACGCATTAGACGGCAAGCATGATCTTTCGGATGTTATCCATCTCGTTCGTTGTGCGTACGCGGTCGTACAATCACGCGATTCGGAGACGCAGTGTAGAAACGAGAGCGAGTAGTTTACACCAGTGAAAGGACGCGAGTACTTGAGGACATTCTCAATTATAATCGAACATTCTCATTTTTTTAAGGCTAGAATATCTGTTGGTAGTTAATATCGTCTACGCGTTTTCCAAGAGCAATGCCCAATTTCGATCCAAGTGTATCACGCTTCCCATAATAACGGTGAAATCAAGTTAGAAGAGTGAAATATCGAAATTTTGAAGAAAGAAAAACTAAAGGATCAAATAAATGAATTGCATACCGCGTACACGACTCTCTACCGTCAACGCAAATACTTTTACGCGGATTCGTTCTTCTCTTTGCTACTGCTCTAATTTCACGATTCCTATTCGTACGTACCACGAAAGTGTATACATATTTTTCCTTGTGAAAATGTTCGAAAGAAACTCATAATGTTAAAAGTACGTATTATCGTAACTGCAACGAGTAAAATCCAACTTGTTATCAGTGCAATCTAACGAGCATCGAATATCATCGAATATCATCGAATATCATCGAATATCATCGAATATCATCGAATATCATCGAGCAATATTTTTTAAAGCAGAAATGAAAATTGAAACGTGCATTGAAATATAATCGAAACAATTCGGAATCGACGAAAAATGAGAACGCTTATGTTCATCTTTTGTTCGGTGCTTTTACTATTTTTACTGTTACTCGTTAACATCGTGTCATCGTCCCTTACGTATGAACATGTTGCTCTACAAGCCGCCGATCAATGCGACTGGATTGGAAGGTTAGTATTCTCGGTTTCGATCGATGATCGATTATAGAATTTACTTTCCGTCTTACACATTTGTGGCAATACAATCGTACTTTTGCTCGTGTGTGTGTGTTTTTTTCTGCAGTTTACTTTGAACCACGTAACCATGGAATTACGATTTCTTTTCTCTGGCTGAATTTTGCTTCTGAAAATGATAAATTTTTATTTTTTCTTTCCTTTACATTTTTATATATATCTATGTCTAGATATAAATGTATGTATACATTTTGAATTCCTTTCGATAACGGGGAACGGAAACGTGTACTTTTATTAAGCGCGAAACCAGTCGCTCGACTTACGGAGAAACCGGTTTTCCTCCTCGTTCGACGAGCAAACACAAGCAAACACAAGCAAACTTGAGAAAGATCGCATGGACTAGCATTCGATTTATACATACATGCATGACAAGTTGAAAGAGAAAGAGAAAGAGAACAAGCTGAAGAGAAAAAACTATTGCACGGCCAACTACAATTACCCTCGTGAAAAATGAAAGAACCGTTTCTACTGTTACGATTCCATTTTTACTGTGGGGAAAAAAAAAGAAAATAAGAAAATAAGAAAATAAAAAGAGAAAAAGAGAAAAAGAGAAAAAGAAAAATATACGTTATTAATTTAAACATACGTTACATTACAGCGGGGGCGGTGGTAGAGGTGTACGACCGGTGTATCTACGATGTTCAAGGGGAACCGTACTTTGGCGTTATCCACGTGGGGCTTTGCGTGTAGTTCTTTCACCCCCTGTTTTGACTGGATTCATATCAAAGGTTCGTTACGAATTCGTTGGAACGAAAGACATCGACAAGAGGAACGGCAACAATTCGAATAGCAACGACGGTGCTTTTCGATTATCCGGTTTTCGTACTTGTACCAAAGTTTCGGGACCGGCAAGAGTATATTTGGAAACTCGTGGAAAACTTCGACCAGTATATTCCCCGAGGGACGGTAAGCACAAAGCTTCGCACAGATGTTTTCATGCAAAGAAACATCCCGCAGCACTTTACATAGAAGCTGAAGAACTACCGTCTGGTACACGTCACGATGTGAGATTACAGTACGATTTGGAATTACGATACTTCGAGGATCGACAAGAAAGACTTGGACGATTTAACGACGAGGAAGAAGAAGAAGATTGTAGACCGTGTTCTATGAATGAATTGGCTAAGGCCTACTGTCAAACCGACTTGGTAGCCAGAGGTACCGTGAGCGCTGTTCAAAGACAGCCGAACTTGGAATCTGCTGAACTCGTCCTTGGAATAACGAAGATTTTACGCCGAATCGAAGAGAACGAGGTACCTTCTCTTCGTTCTATTTTTCACTAACCGTTCGATTCGAACACAAGTTCATTTTCTCTTTATAAGTTGAATCGAACGAATCGATTCTCATATTCACGAATTAACATATAATTCCTTTGTTGAAACAGAGCAACAACGATATAGATGTTACCGATTCCCATAATCGTAGAAACGTTCGCGTAAGGGTACCAACTGCTTGTGACGCACGCCATGGCCAGGGGGAATTTGTGATAATGGCTAAACGAAGACTCGGCGATCTTGTTTTGGTCTGTGCACCGAGACTGGAAACTTGGGTAAAGGCAGTCCGCGAACTGGAAACCGCACCCTGTGTTCTTCGAAGTTAGCACATCTAAGCTACAACGGGATGCCTGTAAATAATTTATTTTCCTACTTTGTACGGCACGAATATCGATCTCCAAACTGTGATATTGTTTTGTAGAAATTTTATCGCAACAAATACACAATTTTTCAGCAACACCGCTAACAATTTCCATCTGTTCTCTTTATGATTTTGCATTCCTAGTTTTATGCGAGTACCGATAATCATCTTAATTATTGAAAATAAAACGTTCAATGTACAATGTACAACTCACAACTCACAACTCACATTTCAATCTAATTAATTGCAATATATAATGTAATACGTATACATAATACGAATGAACGACTTTATTCGTACCGGATTATATTTATATCTTTCAAAAACATTCTTTCTTCGAATTACCGTCGACGCTGACGAAAAATTATTATCACAAATAAGTTAAGAGAAACATAATCGATCGTAAATATTCCTCTATGCATCGAATCCTTTTCTATCTTACGCAACACAAACCTTTTTATACGTTCTCGTAACGAACAACGCGATGCATGGTCCCAAAAAAGTTATCAAGAATCAACACGCTGAAAATATTCAAAGATTACGAATCGATACTCTTCGTTCGACGAGAACGATATTTACGAAACAAGAATTGTTCACTGTTTGCCAGGATATAATCTGGTGCAACATTAATTATCTTTTTCGTTCGTACAACATACCGCGTATACTTGTCGTTTGCTGCCTGAATACACAAAGTATACACGATAGAGTTTATTTATCGACGGGTTATATACAGTATAATACGATACGATACGATACGATTACGATACGATTACGATACGATTACGATACGATTACGATACGATAATCTGTATCTTTATCCGACTACCGAATCGTCGTATAAGGATAATTAGGACACAACGGCATAATGAGATCGTCCATATTCGGTAAAACGACTAATTTTTCAAATTCCCTGAGCAACTTATCTTCTATCCATTTAGTTACGTAAACAATATTAACAGTTCTCTCGCCAACCGCGGGTTTTACGGTAAGATTTACTTTCGGCACGGGTTTGAAACCATACCACAAACGATCGGACGGTGCAGGAGGAATATTTATCGATAGACAACCTTCGATACTTGAAACGGTAACCATTAATCGTATCTCCGTATTCGATACACCTTCCATAGCCCTTCGAACGTAGGATAGCTCGGTTGCCTGACAATTAAACACACGAAAAACATAAATAATTAGTACGAACCGATCCGAAGGCTATTAACTGTAAGAAAATATAATGCGGCATACTTACGTGTTGAAAATATTTATTTGCGGCTATTTTATCCACCATACTGAGAAATTTTTTCCCAGATGATTGCGTGGACCTGAAAAAAAACCAAAGAAAATAGGTAAATTCGTCAGGCATTCGTCGTAAAAAAAAGAATAAACGTAAAATGGATACCAATGTTGCTTACGCTGTTTCTTTGGCCGTATTATTCGACTGCGTTCTGGAAGTATCGTAATCATCCTCTGTAGACGTTTCCGGCGTATCTTCTAGGTCGCTATCAAAAATTGGCGATCTGGTTACCAATTCGTGTTTCTCCTTAGGAATGATTGCGTTCGTGGTAGCAGGAACGGATCCAGTTCTGGTTAATTTCATCAAATTCAATTTCGTTTCAACGGTTATCGTCAAGGATCCCTTGTACGTTACGTCCAAATCAAGCCAGAGTCCCCTTTCATTGGTCACTGGTTCCGTTACATTGCGAATGACAGGAGCTCCTTGACCTATTGCTACCTCTGAAACTAAAAGGCACTCCATAAAATATGGTAGCTTTATGTTCGATAATTTGCGTTGTATTCTATCCTGTATAAGACTTATAGTTTCCGGACACTTGTGTACATCGAAGAGTATACGAGCTATTAAGCAATTGATCCAAAGTGTGCTTTCGGTAGACATAGAAAATGCACCTTCCGACATAGGCGAACAACTACTATCCAAGTATTTTGCCATGTAAGCATTATAATTAAGCTCAGGTACGTTTTCATGCGAATTACTAGCTGAAAAAGAACTTTTCGATTCTTTCGATTCTTTCGATTCTTTCGATTCATCGACCGCAAACACTAACGAATCTTGCTTTTTAACGCAACGAGATGCGGCTAAAGCTAACCGTCTGTACCAATCTTCTTTTTCACGATCAGTTCTGGCAAAAATAAATATTTTGAACTGGTTTTTTCGTTTATCGTTCTTGAGATACTTTTTAAAAGTATTTTTCAAATTATTTAACAGGGATACTTCATTTTTTGATTTCCTTTTTCTCTTCCCTTCTTCTAGTAATCGCGTTTCGTCTTTATCCCTATTCTCCTCTTTCCTTTCCCTCTTTTTTCCTTCTTTCCCTATCTCATTGTAATAATGGTTATCGTCGTCCTCCTTGTTATCATCATCGCCGATCACAACCTGTATCTTTTCTTCTTCCACCCTATCCTCTTCCTTTCCCTCGTCTTCTTCCACTTCTAGATTTACCACTCGCCTCCTTTCCTCTTCCTCTTCCTCACCTTCCTCCTCCTCCTCCTCCTCCTCTTCGTCTTCATCTTCCTCTTCCTCCTCTTCCTCCATATCCTCCTCTTCCTCTTCTTCCTCCTCGTCATCCTCCTCCTCGTCTTCCTCTTCCTCCTCTTCCTCCGTATCCTCCTCCTCTTCCTCCTCATCCTCCTCCTCGTGTTCCATCCGTTCCTTATTCTCCTTCTCGTCCTCTTTTTCCATACCTTTCCGATCCTTTCTCTCAATCTGCTTTCCATTTTCCTCCCAATCTTCTTTGTTTTTATTCCTTTTTTCTACCATCGATCTTCTACCAATTTTCATCATCTCGCACGATGCTACTCTCTGTTTCTTTTTCCTTCTGTTGGTACAAGTATACGTTGTTCTTATGTATTTTCGTGCGCTACCATCTTCTCGTTGTTGCTCTGCGTAATTTTTATCACTCTTCCTTTTCTCCTTTTCTTCCATACATTCCTCCGTTTCTCCGTTTTCTAAAAAGCATTCCTCGTATTTCACGTATTCGTTGTCAATATCATCATTAGTTGAATCATAATTATAATTTTCGTTGTCACTGTCATTTTCGCCAATATTTTTTTCTTCCCCACGTTCACAGATTTCTTGTCTACCGATCGGTTGTTCGTTCTCTGTGGCGACAAGCCAAATTTCATCCCCATTTTGTGTTTCTTCTCCCCATTCTTTTACACGTTTTTTATCCGGTTTATACTTCAGTTTTCCTTTCGGGGCCACTTTGCGGTGATAATTGTTCATCGAACATTCATCGCTGGACGCGCTCTTCAAGATTACGTTACAAACTAATGCTCTTTTTTCAAGGGTTATACAAATAGGATATTTTTTACTCCATCTTCTTCTTCTGGCAAGTCCGTAAGGAAGGAGTTCTATTTTTGCTCCGGACAAATTATAAACTCTCTTCTTAACGAATTTTAATTTATGCTTTGGTTCGTTCCAGACAGCTTTCTTTGGTACTTTCATTCTCGTCTCCATGATACGCAACATGCTTCCTTCCAATCTGAAGAAAACTGACTTTGTGCGCGCCACGTGATAATTATTTGGTTCGTAATTGCACGGAAGTTCGTTCACCCAACCTTGAAATCTTTCTACCACGGCGTGCTCCTCTACCGCTGGAATCTCTAAAACAGGTATCGGCGGACTAGAAATGTATTTTTCGTCTGGTAAAGTGGTTAAAATTTTTTTAACTTTTGTTACCACGTCGTAAAAAGTAACAGTTACGAAGATACCCATTATAAATCCCAGTAAATACTCTGCTAGTGGAACAACATAATAAATGCAGGAAATGGCAATGAGAACAGCGATAGATTTATAGGTTACTTGATAAATTAATTGTTCGACAGAGCATGAAAACATAGTTTTGAAATTGATTCGCTTCGGAAATAGTACAGAGCGTGCATGGGTTTGTCGCGGAAAGGTCGTATAGATATCGTTGCTAGGTGTTTTTCCGTTCGACGAATCATTCTCCGAAGAACAAGTAACACTTTTACTAACGTTCTGAGAAAATTCTGAAGCTTCGATGCCACTTTCCACACGCTCGTCCTGTAAATTTTTGTCCTTCAACCCTGTCTTTACTCCGGAAAAACCTACGTATCTAGCTGGATTTCCTCTTCGATGAACGGACGTTGCGGCTGGTTCGTTTACTTGTTTATCGTCTACCTTTTCGTTGGAGGGAGTAACGCATCCTTGATCCTCCAAGTCGCTAATACTCGAACTCTCCGCTCTGGAATGAGGCTGTTTTTTCTTGTCGCTTTTTATCTCGGACAATTTTTCCTCGAACGTTTTCGTTATTTTCCCTTTAATATCGGACAATACTTTCCATGGATCCAACGACGGTGGTGTACCTTCTAGCAGAATATTCTCTGCACTGACGGTTCGAGCCTCCGACTTATGTTCGGAAATACTCGATTCATGAGCGCTCTTCGACGGGGTTGAAATTACTTTGGATGAAATTTTCTCAAACTCGGGTGTTAATCGTTTCTCTTCATCCGTGCTTGGATATATTTCTTCCAATTCGTCGTCACTGGCATGGTAATGGATCACAGGAACTGAGGTTGTAATAGGTTTACCTTATCGAGAAAAGGAAACAAAAAATGGATCGAATAATAATAAAAATCTTTTGTCCCATCATCGTTATCCTAACGTTTTAAAATAGGTAGATATATTAGATTTATTAAATCTTACTTATTTAAATTCGTCTCACCTTTCATCATGACCAATGTCACTTTCCTCGGACTTTGTTTGGTACTCATGGTTAAAGCGAAATGTTTGATTCGATGATCAGTCGATTGGTAAACATTCTTTAAAGCAAGTCACAAAGAAGACTGACCATACTGTTACCTCTGACAATTATCGGCTCGTAATTTCGCGTCGACATGTTGATTTAAATAATTCTTCGCATCGACAACAATTCTTCAACAATTCTTCAACAATTCTTCAACAATCGAAGAAAATCTCTACCTTTTGCTTACACCTCAAAAGTTTTCGTTCCTTTTCCTTTTTAGGTACATCTATTTGTATCAATTAGTAATACCAATGATTAACAACGGTATCGCAACACTTCGTTTTACTTTTTATTTACTCCTTTCAAATTCGTACGTTGTTCGAAATTATTTATGCTTTTCCTATTCGTCTGATCCTGGAAAATCTATGTTCGTATACGCGACGTGCGTTTTACGATACAGTTTTCAATAGCTTCTCGAACTCTGTTCGATCCAATTTGTTACCTTTAATTCAAGCATAAACATAAAAGTTAACGAAAGAACAAAATTGCAGTAGGCTTCAAAATTATGTCCAATTTAACAAAGAAGTAGTCGAAAAATTATGCTTCGTACACATTCATGTGCAATTGACAGTACGATCTATTGTACAATAGTACAACGAAGAACACACGCGAGCCACGTGTCCATGACGTTATCTATGGCTTGAATGCATGCGCAACATCATTTACATATTTGCTGAAAGTGAAACATTCAAATGTTCTACGTATTTTTTCTTTTTTTTTTTCAATTTCCTCATTGTTACAACACGGATTACAAAATCGTTCGATCGCATCTCTGATGCAATATCGTTTTGAAAATCAAATAACTTTATATGAGAAAAAATAATAATTATTTTCATTCGAAATACATGCGATATAACATTTTGTTTCATGAGTTATCAAATTTCCGTTTCAACTTGTACACCGACAAAAATGTTAATCGTAAGAACAGAGTTGTATTACTTTTTCAAGTAAATAATATCAGCTCGACGCAACCATGTTCAACATGTGTATAGTGTCAATTACGTATGAAGGGAAAAGGGAGTAAGATATTTTTTAACCATGTATTCCGTATACCGATTCAATGCGATAAAGGATACATAGAAGAGATTTACGAAGATTATGAAGATCCTTGGACCAGATGACAAACAAAGTCATTATTCGTTGTAAAGAAGAATGTGAAATTGGAATAACTTTCCATTTCATAGATAAGATTTATAGTTTTTGAACCTGCTATGACTCTGGTTTTGTTCAGTGCGTAAAATTGATCGTGCAAACTCCTTTAAAAATCATGCGATTTAAGCTTTTCACGCTGGTCTCTTTGCTCATTGGATTGTTCGACGCGAACGTCCGTGGTCGAACAGAAGGATTGCAACAATCGGACCATTTTAAATCCTCCGAGAGAGAAGTATATTAATTTCCTAATCATTTCTAACGTTAATAACGACTAAGTTTGATTTTATAAATTCAAGATTAATATCTTGCAGTATAAAGAGGAGAGAGATACAGAATTAATATCGGAACAAGATGATCCTCTCTTGATGTTTTCCACTTTAGACGGTTCCCTCGTCGGCGTAGAACAACATTCGGGAAATGTGCTTTGGAGGCATAGCGATGGTATTATCGATGGGTAGAATTCATGAGATACAAGTTTTATCGAACTAGCGTAACCTTTTTTCAAACGTTTATTGCAGAACCGATTGTCAAGATACCGGTTGATCTCGCAAGAGCTTCCACGTAAGTTTCTTCGAATTCTCGTTGTCGATGTATCGTACCGTTCTTGCACGAGTTTTGCCTTTGTTTCAGGCCTATGTTCTTACCAGATCCAAAAGATGGTTCTTTGTACGTATACGGAGCAGAAACCGAAGCTCTAAAAAAGTTGCCATTCACCATTCCACAACTTGTAGCAAATAGTCCTTGTCGTAGCAGCGACGGAATATTATATACCGGTAGAAAAATCGATACTTGGTTCGGTGTTGATCCTAGAACTGGTCATAGAGAGCAACTTCTTGGGTTCGATGCGGTTAAAAATACTTGTCCGGTAGAAATGCAAAATGCTGTTTTTATGGGGCGTACGGAATACAATATCATTATGGTGGATAGCAAACAAAAGAATCGAAAGTGGAATGTTACGTTTTACGATTATTCTGCTGCTAAGATGGAACCCGAAGGAGTAGAAAATTATGGTTCGACATTTGTAATTCCTTCGTTGTTACCAATTACTATGTCATGGATTAAGAATTGTAACTGCATTTTTTCTTCTTATTTTTTTTTTTTTTTTTTTTTTTTTTTTTTTTAACCTGGTT
>SMSQ01025889.1:1469985-1511422 GCA_019453375.1 Ctenoplectra terminalis | reverse complement strand
CTTTTTTTTTTTTTTTTGTAAATCGTTCGATCCAAGTTGTCAATGCTCCATGTGATATTCTTTTAGTACGTATGCTTTTTTTTTCCCACAGTCCAACGTTATATATTGGTCAACATAGACATGGACTTTATGCTTTACCATCTCTCGTCGATTCAACAAGGGTTACGATATCGAGCAATATAGGTCAGTTGCTGCTCGAAGGCCCATTATCGGTTCCACAATTAGGAAAAAACGACAACGGAAATGTTCCCCTGTCCGATGATCGTGTATATTTTTCTGATACTGACTCTATTGCTCAGACTGGATGTCAAACTGTTATAACATTAGGTAATGATAACCATTAAAAAGAAAAGAAACAAAAGAAACAAAAGAAACAAAAGACGTGCATGAAACTTGACCGATTTCATTAAAAAACAGGTTATTACGAAATACCGGCCGAATATAAATCGCAAGATCAACAACCACTTCAAATCACGGGTCGGTCTGATCCTGTGATCGAAACGTTACCTTCTCGATATTCCAACTTGACGAAACGATCATTGTTCGGTTTACGAAACGATGATGAATCTAACAACGGTACAAGCAATAAATGGTGGCGCAAAATTATGCAGAGTGCTTACACTGTTGGCAAGAATTGGCTCAGTCAGCAAGAAAACTTAACGTTAATCGTATTACTTGGATGCATACTAGCGATGTTTTGGTATATTAACTCACAATTTAAGGAGTTTCAACAGCTCTCTCAGGTATTTTGATTCTTCGCACTTCGTGCACGTTTTCTTTACACCTTTTTTTTTGCTTCGCTCCATCATCAATGATGNACCTAGTTCATTTCACAACGAGTTCGACTGGACGAATTGTTACCGTAGACAGAAGATTAAGAATTATTCTGTGGGAGCTGGACGTACAGAGTCCGGTGATAGCAATGTACATCGTAAGAGACGATGGCTTGTTAACAGTTCCTTTTACTAGTGTTGCCGATGAAACTTTGGATCTTATTTTGAAACGCTTCGCGAGCAAACCGAGCGATATTCAATTATTGTTAGTAATTGACTTTTTTTTTTTTTTTTTTAAATCGTTCGATCCAAGTTGTCAATGCTCCATGTGATATTCTTTTAGTACGTATGCTTTTTTTTTCCCACAGTCCAACGTTATATATTGGTCAACATAGACATGGACTTTATGCTTTACCATCTCTCGTCGATTCAACAAGGGTTACGATATCGAGCAATATAGGTCAGTTGCTGCTCGAAGGCCCATTATCGGTTCCACAATTAGGAAAAAACGACAACGGAAATGTTCCCCTGTCCGATGATCGTGTATATTTTTCTGATACTGACTCTATTGCTCAGACTGGATGTCAAACTGTTATAACATTAGGTAATGATAACCATTAAAAAGAAAAGAAACAAAAGAAACAAAAGAAACAAAAGAAAAAAACGAACAATTAGATCGACGTGCATGAAACTTGACCGATTTCATTAAAAAACAGGTTATTACGAAATACCGGCCGAATATAAATCGCAAGATCAACAACCACTTCAAATCACGGGTCGGTCTGATCCTGTGATCGAAACGTTACCTTCTCGATATTCCAACTTGACGAAACGATCATTGTTCGGTTTACGAAACGATGATGAATCTAACAACGGTACAAGCAATAAATGGTGGCGCAAAATTATGCAGAGTGCTTACACTGTTGGCAAGAATTGGCTCAGTCAGCAAGAAAACTTAACGTTAATCGTATTACTTGGATGCATACTAGCGATGTTTTGGTATATTAACTCACAATTTAAGGAGTTTCAACAGCTCTCTCAGGTATTTTGATTCTTCGCACTTCGTGCACGTTTTCTTTACACCTTTTTTTTTGCTTCGCTCCATCATCAATGATGATGAAAAATTTGTTATCATAGAGTTCTCGAGAAAATAGTCGCACCAGCGATTATTATGGAATGCGATCGAACCCACTCACAGTTCCAGAGGATATGGGAGAAGGGGTGGTGAAAGTTGGAAAGATAACTTTCGATACCGAACAAGTTCTGGGCAAGGGATGCGAGGGAACTTTTGTATATAGGTAATATAGTAGTCGCGATGATGATCGACGTGTTTTCGCTTCGTTGGTTGACGCGTCCAACGCAATTATATAGCATTGAAAGTAAATATTTTCAGAGGTAAATTCGATGGACGTTCCGTAGCTGTAAAGCGTTTGTTGCCCGATTGTTTTACCTTTGCCGACCGAGAGGTTGCACTGCTCAGAGAATCGGATGAACACGTGAACGTTGTGCGGTATTTTTGCACCGAACAAGATAGAATGTTTAGGTACATCGCGTTAGAATTAGCTGAAGCGACTTTGCAGGATTATGTGGCAGGAAAGTACGATAAAGAAAAGATATCGGCCAAAAGTATTCTAAGACAGGCTACATCGGGATTAGCCCATTTACATCTTCTTGATATCGGTAAATTCTTTATCCTTCGATAATCGATATAAGAATAAATCTCGTTAATAAATTCTTTTCCCTTTTTTTCTTTTGTTTTTCAAACGCGCCAATATTCTGACAGTACATAGGGACATAAAACCACACAACGTGTTATTGTCCGCACCGGGACCACGAGGAGAAATAAGAGCCATGATATCGGACTTTGGCTTATGCAAGAAACTGCAGTTGGGTCGTGTGTCTTTTTCACGCAGATCAGGTGTAACAGGAACCGATGGTTGGATCGCGCCAGAAATGTTAAATGGGAACAGAACAACTTGTGCCGTGGATATCTTTTCTCTGGGCTGTGTTTTTTATTACGTTCTTTCCGATGGAAAACACCCGTTTGGAGATCCGTTACGGCGACAGGCTAATATTCTTTGTAAGACCCATAACTTGTAATTAATTTACTTATCCCACGTTTTTTGTTTTCTCTCTTCAGTTTACCAGTAACTTCGATATCAAAGTTTATAAAACTATCCTCTTGTTCTTCAGCTTCGTTCATTGTTCGAATTTCTTACAATATACTTACAGTATTCGATATATTATAGGCGGTGAAAGTGATTTAACGGCCCTTCGCGATAGAATTTCGCAGAACGACAAAGAATTATCATTGGTGCTTATAAAAGCAATGATTGCAAGTAATCCATCGGAACGTCCGCCGGTGATGGCTATCCATGATCATCCAATATTCTGGGAATCTGCTCGAATTCTTGGATTTTTTCAGGTGCTCTTCTTTTTCATTCTTTCTCCACGGTAGTCTTCCTTTGGTTTTACTCACTCTTTCCTGAACTTTGAATTAGGATGTGAGCGATCGGGTAGAAAAAGAACAGATCGACAGTCCAGCTTTAATCGCATTAGAATCTGACAACAATCGAGTGGTACAAGGAGATTGGAGGTTATTTATCGACGTGGAAGTTGCAACTGATCTTCGAAAATATCGAAGTTACCGAGGCGAAAGTGTTAGAGATCTGTTAAGGGCATTGCGAAATAAGGTACAAATACGACGGTAAAAAAGAAAAAAAAAAACAAAAAAAACAAAAAAAACATCCTATCGTTTGAATGTTCATTAATGATTTTAATCGTTTCTCGTAGAAACATCACTACAGAGAATTGAGTCCCCAGGCCCAAGAAAGCCTTGGGGATATTCCCGAGAAATTCACCGATTATTGGTTGTCTAGATTTCCTTCGTTACTTTCGCACGTTTGGTGCGCTATGCAAGCTTTTCACGACGAGCCAACGTTAAGGAACTATTATCACTTGGACTATATATTTGAAAATATTTTTGAAGCAGAATCTTCGCAGATTAATAGTACATATCCGACGAATTACGCGATACCGCCAACTTCCTGGAGAGTTCGAGATAATGTTGATTGGAGTCCGAATAAAACAAGATATCGAAGTCAACGAAGAAAACACGAGAAGAAAAAGCTTGATATACCAGTTGCTTGGACCTTACACTCAAATTAGACGATCGGTGAGTTTAACCGTCGCCGATTACTTTATTTTACCTATCGGTGATAATTAGCAAACAGATGGGCAAGTGTACTTTTTGTAATGTATTTACGTATAACGCGGAATGACTCTACTTGTTCGAGTACCAACGCTACAGTCATCGATAAATTTGTAAAAGTAACTATAAAAGTGTGAAAAAGAATTGAAAATATTTGTAAATAATGTGATATTAGTACAGAATATTTGTAAAAAAAAAAAGAGAGAAAAAGAAAAAAAAAATGAAATTGTTATGATAAACAAATACACAGTATACCTAAGTACAAAATTCGACAACTGTTTTTTATACCTGATAAAATATTCCAAGTCCTATTCCAAAGAGAGAGATTTGTTTTTGTCATTATGTACATAAATACAGTAACTAACTAAGAGACGAACGATAGAGCATATTGGAAAATCGTAAGCGTGCCTATTCTATGTATACACAGACAAGTACACGCGTGTTTTATTTTAAAATATACACAAAGTAGTACATGTATCTTTTTCATCTTCCTCTTACTTATTTCGATAATATGGATCAAAATATCGAATTGAAGAGGATAACGTGTTGCACGTTTTAATCACACGATGCACGTACTCGTATATGTACGGTTGCACGCTTGCTCGTAAACAGAAAAACATTTTCAGGTACACTGAATCTCGATAGTCGCGAGAACACGTCGATGTAAACATTAAATGAATGTGTCTTTCATTCTCGCTCGATAACGTGTATTCGATACAGATATACACAATTCTCTGACTGATTCGACTTATTCACTTGGAAGTTGGACTAGACGGAAAAAGAAAGGGGAAAAGTACCGACCGCGGAACGATTTTGAGTAGCATATCCGACAATGAGGTCGCGAAGATTGACAATGCAGATACATTTCTCAGGTTCAACGAGTCACTCGTATAATCGATCTCGGATATCTCATCGTGGCGTATTCTGTTCACGCCGTAAAATTACCTGCGTTGATGATTATTATTATTATTATACGAAATCACGCGAGATCGAATTTATCGAACAGAAAATAATAAATGTTTTCAGTCGTACTTTTAGGCAAGGGATCTCTCAATCTTTCGTCTTTTTTCATTTTCATTTTTCGCTCGCCTCTCTTCTCTATCCCTTCTGACGAAGTCAGGATCGTTCCAGTACTCGACCTCTCCACTCGCGTACAATAGAAAAATTAAATTAGTTAAAATGAAAACTACGAAAACGATCCAAAATACGAGTCTCCATTCGAGAAGGTCCTCGTTCGGAGTCAACACGCCAACAATGTACGGTGTCAAGATACCGGTAAATGCGCCTATTCCATTTACCAGAGCCATTAAAGTGCCAGAATAATTTGGACTGAGATCGAGAGCGTTCACCTTCATTCCTGGGTAAAATGTTCCTGAAATCAAACGTATTTATTATCTTGCGCGTATACGATGATGACGACGGCTATGCAGATGAGATATAGATAGGGGTACGTACCCATCAATGTCGCACCGATGGTGAACATGATAACAACGGTTGTTCTGTCGCATTCAGCGTATGACGCGGCAACAACGAACGCTCCCGGTCCAATCGAGGCAATGGTGGTGCCCATTTTACGTACATTGGTACGGGACATGAGACCGCTGGTGATCATCCAATCGGCTAGACAGGATGTCACTATACTGCAGAGCCACATGGTCAAATAAGGTAGAGCGGATAGTAAACCGTTGCTTTTGATCGAGTATTTGAGAACGTTGCTCATATATTTTGGAAGATCGTTGATTAGGGTGAAAAAACCCCAATCGTGGCCGATTTGAGCAGCTATCAACGCCCAAACCGGTACAGATGTAAGGATGTGCCTCCAAGGTACCGAAGGTGGTTTCTTGTGCGTGTGCGCTTGCATCCTTTCTCGCAAAAAGTTCTTTTCTTTTTCAGAAATGAACGGATGGGCGTCCGGATTATTGTAACACGTTACCAGCCATAGCAAGAACCAAACGACCCCGATACTACCGAACACGTAAAATACAGCCGGCCACCCTATCGTTGAATAATGAAGAATTATACCGGACAACGAGTTTGCAAATACCGTGCCAAGCTGGGCACCGGCGAATACCAATGAACCGATCTTGGATCTTTCCTCCGGCGGTGTCCATTGCGCTAGCATTGCATTTAATGCCGGAAACGTGGTGCCTTCGCAGAGACCCATTAACACGCGCATAGCGATCAGACCTGTTGCCTCTCCAAATTCTACAACGATCGGTGTAAGAAGCGTGAACACTGCGGTCGCCAGGATACCCAAACCAAGGGAATGTTTTCCCCCGAATTTTTCCGACAACATCCCTCCAGGTAAATGCGTTACCACATAGCCCCAGTAGAACGACGATAAAATTATACCCTGAACCAACAACAACGTTACGATTAATTTATCAAACCAATTACAACATCTATATGTATAATCGTACGTATCAATTGTTTCTCTCTTCACCTGTGTCATTCCATCCCAATCGTATTGTTTCGCGTTCGATGGCTTCGCTTCGGTCGCGTTCCATTCCTCCTCTTCGACCTGGCAGCCACCACTGTTATCGTGAATTGTATTTTTCTGTGGTACAACCATCTCGGTAATTGTAATCGACAGGCAAACTCTCATCGCGTAGGCGTTAAACAATGCCAAAAATCCCATTATCGCGAATATCCATCGTTGCGGTATTCTTCCACCTGTGTACCGTAAACATCTTTTATTGTTAATAGCATCGATAAATAGGCTCACGTTGTCGCAAAGAAAGCCCGAGGTCAACAGCGCGGAAGGAATGACGATTAGCGGTAGAGCCTTTCCCCTATTGGCAGCTGTCTAACAAGTCGTGTACAAACCTATCTAGGTAAAGGTCAGATTCCTTGCACGTATCATTGACTCGAGCATAGCATAATTTCGATTTCGACTCGTGCTTACCGAAGAGGTAAACGGTCAAGCATTGAAATCGAGAAAGAAACAGAGTAAATTGAGAGAGAGAGAGAGAGAGAGAGAGAGAGAGNGTAACACGTTACCAGCCATAGCAAGAACCAAACGACCCCGATACTACCGAACACGTAAAATACAGCCGGCCACCCTATCGTTGAATAATGAAGAATTATACCGGACAACGAGTTTGCAAATACCGTGCCAAGCTGGGCACCGGCGAATACCAATGAACCGATCTTGGATCTTTCCTCCGGCGGTGTCCATTGCGCTAGCATTGCATTTAATGCCGGAAACGTGGTGCCTTCGCAGAGACCCATTAACACGCGCATAGCGATCAGACCTGTTGCCTCTCCAAATTCTACAACGATCGGTGTAAGAAGCGTGAACACTGCGGTCGCCAGGATACCCAAACCAAGGGAATGTTTTCCCCCGAATTTTTCCGACAACATCCCTCCAGGTAAATGCGTTACCACATAGCCCCAGTAGAACGACGATAAAATTATACCCTGAACCAACAACAACGTTACGATTAATTTATCAAACCAATTACAACATCTATATGTATAATCGTACGTATCAATTGTTTCTCTCTTCACCTGTGTCATTCCATCCCAATCGTATTGTTTCGCGTTCGATGGCTTCGCTTCGGTCGCGTTCCATTCCTCCTCTTCGACCTGGCAGCCACCACTGTTATCGTGAATTGTATTTTTCTGTGGTACAACCATCTCGGTAATTGTAATCGACAGGCAAACTCTCATCGCGTAGGCGTTAAACAATGCCAAAAATCCCATTATCGCGAATATCCATCGTTGCGGTATTCTTCCACCTGTGTACCGTAAACATCTTTTATTGTTAATAGCATCGATAAATAGGCTCACGTTGTCGCAAAGAAAGCCCGAGGTCAACAGCGCGGAAGGAATGACGATTAGCGGTAGAGCCTTTCCCCTATTGGCAGCTGTCTAACAAGTCGTGTACAAACCTATCTAGGTAAAGGTCAGATTCCTTGCACGTATCATTGACTCGAGCATAGCATAATTTCGATTTCGACTCGTGCTTACCGAAGAGGTAAACGGTCAAGCATTGAAATCGAGAAAGAAACAGAGTAAATTGAGAGAGAGAGAGAGAGAGAGAGAGAGAGAGCACAAACGAAAACCAACACAACATCCTTGAAGCAAGAGGTCATAGCGCGGTAATTAATTCCGGTAACGATAATTCGTGATTCGATTTTAATTATGCAACTATAATTCGAAACGTTTTGCAATCGATTGTTAATTTCATTCGGTCACTCGGAAATATTGTGCAGGAAAATATTGTTAAGCGGATCACAGAGCTAAATGAAATTTGAATGTAACTACTACAAAGTAGGTGAAAAAATCGTTTCTTCACGATTAATGATATCGAGTGAAAGTTTATCCTATTCGAGACAAAAGATAAGAAGAAGCCTATCGAGATAATGATGAACGATATAAAATGGAATTCCATGAAAATCTCGAGTTACACGTGTTACATTCTACATGTACGGGATGAATGAAGTAGAGATTCTGTGATAAAACATCGTTGGATCGACGTACAAATTTCATCACCATCCTCTAAAACAGAAGAAACGAAGTACCGTTGAATCGAAAGAAAAAGGAAAAAAACGTGGAAAGGCAAAAGAATACCTGTATGGTAAATGTTTTTTTTAACGTTCAAATTATCGATCGATCAATGACAATCCAATAAGCTCATAAATTTGATCACCAGTTCGATTAAATATCATTAGACAGCATCAACGAGTTTATCTTATCTTTCGAATGTATGGAAAATCCAAACATAAGGAGTCAAAAACTACCAATAATATTGCGGTGCGATTTACGGGATGATCGTATCGGCAGACAAAGTCGTTGATCAGTTGTAAAGATAACGAGAAAACGATTCTTGGCACACGACGTTCTGTTCATAGATATAAATGTTCTTAATTGCTGTAATCTTCTTCTACCGAGTCAATTATTTATTCCTCGCTTCTGTCAAACGTTAATCTTACCAGGTTTAAAAGAATTTTTTTTTTTCAAAAATGAATATTAGTAATAGCGAATATTACCTTATGTAAAATCCTCCTTCAAGAGAAACATACTTATTCACAATTTTTCTTACACGACACATTTGAAACTTTATATACGATTTTCTTATTTTTCTTTCGTTCCGCACTTTGCATCGCATCGCATTGCATTGCATTGCATTGCATTGCATTGCTTTACTTCGCTTCGCTTTGCTTCGTTTTTTCTCGAGGACAAAGTAGTTTTTTGTTGCGCGCACGGAAACGTATCAAGAATTCTCGATAAAAATTATAAAATTCCACTTGGACACAAATTACCCGAGATAACGACGAACTATGGAATAATTTAAAAGTACGACTTCCCGTTCGCGTCTAATGTGCAATCTAATGTACGGTCTATATGTGATCAAGTAATGTTTTGTCAGGTAAAAATAAGTTAATCGTAGAAACCGTAAATTTGTAAAGTCTGCATCGATATACATAATATATACACGATATGTATCCCGCTACATAACTTAACTTCCGTTAGTCATTATTTACCGAGCAAACAATCAGGAGGAAAAGAGTTTCTAACCGCATTGAAATATTAACATTAAATTCTAGTAATACCTTATTTACATAATTTTATTTTCCGTGTAACTAATCATCTTACGAAACGCGCGATTACTAAAATCGGTATTCTATTAATATCTTAGGAGTTTGAAGTCTCGATATTTGCAAACGACTAAAGACTCGAAATTGAGTTATAAATGATGACGTTCGGGTCTACGATATACGATATACGATATACAATAATAATAATAATAATAATAATAATAATAATAATAATAATAATGGAAAAATAAAAAAATTTTTACTAAAATTGAATAGCAACAGGCAACAGGTAATATTGATGGACAATGATCGATGAGTTTCATCGTGGCAATTACAGGATAGAAGCGATACTTACAACACACTTTCCAGGACGACAGCATTGTATGAACGAAAATATGTTCTCTGACGGACACGGTCGGCTGTTTAAATGAAATAGATAAAAAATATTTCATTGAGAATCGAACATAAATCGTGGAAACGTTTAAAAAAATTGAATGAAATACATACGAGGATCGCGTTATTCTTTCAATCCGTGTTGTCCGCACAAGCCTGGTCAAGGGACAAGTCTGATCCAAGAAAATCACGATACTTTATGGACAGAAACAATAGCCGGTACGCGTGTACGCGGACCACATGTTGCGATTAACTGAATCGATGCTCTCCGTGCGAATTCATTTTATACTCGTACACGTGTTCCTCACTAAACGCAAAAAGGGAAAGGAACCGCGGATAAGAGGCTAAACGTTCTGGTAAAAGTTGACGCAGCGAAGGCACGATCGACGTTGGAGGGGAATGATAACGCGCAACGTGTTATGCACCCATTTTTGATACTTAATAATTCTTTAAGATATACTATTTCGAGCAAACAAGAAATTGTAATAAATAAGTAAATAAATAAAAAAAAAGCATCGTCGATACGTCTTAACGATTAATTTATATATATATATATATATCTTAATTTAATAATCCTTAAAAAAAACCTTCTCGTGTATTTGTTCATCCTATCAAAAAACACTTAATCAATTATCGAAGTTTGTTGAAATGGATTCTATTGATCGATGATCTAAACAACCTGAAGATTTAAATCAATCCGATAAATTACGAATTAAAATTTCTTAATTGTTCCAACACACTGATACGTATCGTTAACAGATCATTTTGACGACTTAAATTCGACGGTGCGACCTCGATTTCTCAATACTACACAAAGAATCTCAAAAGCATCGCAATATCTACGTCTTTCGTTCCATCACTGAAATGTGTTTAGTAAAATTTGTTATTTTTTTTATCCACTATCTCGTCATTATATTTACGAGTTATTTTTTTTTTTTAAACAACCTAGATGTCATTTGTCAAAAAGAAAGTAAATATCGATGTTTAGATCGATATTTTAAGATATAAGCGTTATTTTTATCAACAATTTTTTCCCATTTAGCTTTCATCAGAAATCGTATATCGCGCAATGTCTATTGTATGTTGTTTACAAATCTGATATCGAACCCTGTTATGTTCGGAAACTATCCGAAACAATGATCGCGCTCCGATTACAAAAAATGACACCATCTTCTTCCTCGATACCGTGTAAGATTAACGATAATAAACCTCTTTTACCTTAAAGATCGTAGGATTAGGTGTCACTGTGATAAAATCAAACAAGTTTCCTCTACGCGATATCGCCGTATCTTCTCTTATGTTTCGTTTCATTGTTTCTGTTAATCTTAGATCGTTATCAAAGCGATCAACTTCTTGAATGTGCAACACAATATTGCCAAACTTACAATGATAAAATAATTATACGAGCCAAATTTGTGTTATTAATTCTTCTGCGATCAAATTTTATTATCATTTTTATGGTAAACAAGGCACAGAATCAGTCTTGGGTAAGTAAGTTTATCATAAATATCTCAACTCTTATCCTTGTAGCGTTTTTTTAATCCTTTATAAATGTGAGGTATTTCGTGTACCAATCTTGTGCTTTCGTCCTTTACCACAGTTATAGCTTTGTCTAATTCGCGTGTCTGTAAGATTAATACAAATTCTTAGGCTCGTTGCGATACGTATAAAACATTTGTTTAACGTGTTAACACGATACTTACGCATTCCTTTATTGTATATATTTTGAACAAATCGAACAAATCATTCACAGTCCATAAAGCCTCGTCAGGTTTTTCCAATTTTATAAACGGACACTGTGAGTTATGTTTTATATGTTCATTCCTGAAAGTAATTAATATTGCATCACATGCTTATCACGGTTACTCGTTGCAAAATAGCCATTATAAAATCATTACAATCCATACCATGGATCGTCATCGGGATCCCAACCATCGAGTTGTTTCGAGCAAACAAAACATTCGACCAAGTCAGGTTCTTCTTTACCACCTATTACAAAAAAACCAGCAGCAGCCATTCGTTCGGGATTACATGAATTGTCGGAGGATTGAAAAGGCCAATCTTCGAATGTTTTTAATCTACCAATTTTCCAAAATGTTGAATCGAGCTCTCTGAAAAGAAAAATTAATTACTACGGTTATACCGTACAAGCAGTTGGTTGTCGCGCATACAGTGTACACGTTTCAATAAAAGTAAAGTAACCTAAGTAATCGCTTACGGCAGTAAATCCATAACTGTAAGGTAAACAAATTTTATTTTTCAATAAGATATGTCAACAAAAATAATTGTTACGGTTAAATTCACTATGCCGCGTACAAATCGATCAACCGCACAAGTGCTGCGATCTATGTTGGTAGCTGTTCGTTCATTGGAAAAAGAGTTGTCGACCATCGATAATAGAGTTCTATTAATTTTATTATCGCGATGACAATGGCGGTAACAATCGAATTCTTTTTATTTATTTCTTCGTTTATCTTCTATTCTGACCTTTACGATTAATTATTAGTTATTAATTATTAATCATTAATCATTAATTATTAATTATCAGCTATGCCCATCTATACGACGTTGCCACGTTGCCATGGCAACGCAATTCTGATTCTATCAGAAACAGTTTATGTGTTTACGAACTTATCGATTAATTTTATTGTAATAAAAGTCAATTTGTGTAGTTATAGTAATATTTTTCGTTATGAACGTAGAAGAACTTGAAATATTTGGTGTAATAGCTTTCGATGGTTAGCAGTTGCTCGATTACTATAAATTTACAAGAATTAAAATTGATTGAATTTTAAAACGTTTCACGTTTATCCGTAGGTTTAATAAGAAACGGTTTACGATTACATCCTGATGGGGAACACCTTGTATATCCGATCGGAAACAAAGTTACTATCAAACATGCGAAAACGGGTGAACAATTCTTTCTTACTGGTCACAAAAATTTGGTCTCCGCATTATGTGTTTCATCCTGTGGTAATCTGATAGCTTCTGGTCAAGTGAATCATCATGGTTTCAAGGTGCTTCGTTTAAGACAGTGAACGTAACTGGTTCCGAAATTAATATAATTAATCTTTTTATTTTTTCTTTCTTAATATTTTTTATATATATATATATATATATATATATATATATATTGTAGGCAATGGTTATAGTATGGGATTATGAAAAACGCAAAATGAAATCTAATTACGAGCTACACAAAGTCAGAGTTGAGGACGTGTGCTTTACGGAAAGCGGGCAATATCTTATTAGTCTCGGAGGCAGAGACGATGGTCGCATAATAATATGGGATGTTGAAAATGAAACTCCACTTTGCGGTATATAACTTGAACAACTCTGATGTTGCGTATCCTCGTTACTGTTTTCATTGTGTTGTATCTACAGGTAGCTCTGCTGGAAACGAAGCATCTGGAAATGTTATAACGATCGCACGAACAAACGTTTACAAAACATGTTTCATCACAGCAGGGGATAGAACTCTCAAACTATGGCGTATGAATTCGAAAGATCGAAAATTATACGGAACCGATGTAAAAATCGGCAAGCTCAAGCGTGCGATTAACTGTCTGGTTGTGGATGAAAACGATGAGAATATTTATTGTGGAACAACGTCTGGTGACATGATAAAAGCAAGGTTGTTAGTTTGACGAAGACAACCACTCTTTTTCACCTTTTTCAATGAAACTAAATTTCATTTCTTTCGCGTAGACTAAACATAGAAGAATCCGACAAAAAAGTGACTAAATTTCCAGTTATGATCGGATGTTACTCGAAGATTCCAAAACGTGTAAATAAAACAAATGGAAACGATGGACAAGTATACGCAGGTGGTGTGAAAACTTTGTTACTGTTAGAGAAAGAGAAATTGATTGTAGGTGCTGGCGATGGAACGGTCGAATTAATTGAAATAGCAAAAGGATCGGCACTTACCGTGAATGAGATAAAGAAGTTACTAATCATACCCGCCATAATAGCGGTGAGTACGCATGATTTTTGAAAATCATGCGAACAATGAGAAAGTACAACGACCGACGTAACGAGTAGTATCGTTTAAAGAAATAATGTTGTTTATAGCATTGCACAGCGAACGTGTGTGCGACGGTAACGTCAATGATTCGATATAAAACTGATTTTATATTAGTAGGAACCGCTCAATGTGAAATCTATGAGATTGAACTGTCAAACTTTCGTATGCGTTTGATCGTTACTTGTCATACTAGTTCGATATACGATTTGGCGTTCCCACGGTAAATTGTTTGTTTCATTGTTTCATTGTTTCATTGTTTCTAGTTTAACAATTGGTTTTAATTTCAATTTTGCAAAATGTACAAAGTCTGTTCGTTTTGCAGCAACTGTTGGGAAATATTTGCAACGACTGGTAAAAACGACGTACGCGTGTGGAAATTGATCGCTCAAAAAGAGTTGCTTCGAATTACCGTACCAAATTTTGTTTGTTCCAGTTTATGTTTCGATCGTGACGGTGGATCTATAATATCTGGTACGTTTCCAGTACACGTGTTCGCGCGTGTGCGTGTTAGATGCGAGACTCGGTTACGATTGGCCTGAAATTTTTATTTTATTTATTGTTCGAAGCTTGGAACGACGGCGCGATAAGGGGATTTGCTTTAAACGGGGGAAACCTTTTATTCGAGATTAATCGTGCTCACACAAAATCTGTGTCAACAATTACCATTACTAATGACGACAGTAAGCTCATTAGTGGCGGCTGTGATGGACAGGTATGGAAACTTTATACCTATTTGACAGGGTACAGTTTTCGTACTACCCAATTTATAAAATTTTACACGTTCACTTAGGTGCGAGTATGGAATGGAAAATCCGAAATACGGCATCTATTGCAAGTTCTAAAAGAACACAGAGGTCCGATAACATCGTTACATGTTTCACCCGATGATAAAAGTCTGATTAGTTCTAGTACAGATGGTACGTGCATACTATGGGATTTGAGGTAACGATCAGACGCAAAAAATGTATCGTTGTACCAAACGCGATATTTTTATCCTACATAAATGCGTTGGTGTTTAGAAATTTCACGAGAAAATTTATGTTGAGAGGAAACACAATGTACACGGCGACGTGTTTCGTTCCTAGCGGTGTTCAAATTTTAACATGCGGTACAGACCGAAAAATAGCCTACTGGGAAACTTTGGATGGTTCATTGGTTCGGGAAGTTGAAGGTTCCATTTCTGGGACGCTAAACGCTATAAATGTCAGCTGTGATGGACAATATTTTATCACTGGATCGGATGATTCTATTGTAAAGTTATGGGAATATCGTACCGCTAATATTATTCGTTTAGGTCTTGTACACGCAGCCGCTGTTACTGGTTGCGCTTTCGCACCAAACGGTAAATTTATCGTCACGGTAAGCGCAGACGGTGCTATAATACTTTGGAAATACCCTCTCTCGAAAGAATCGATAACGAACGATAGCAAACTCGAACTATCGACGACAGTATGCACGTCGTGAACGGGGATTAAAAATCGAATCGTTGATAACGCACGTTTCTTCCAGAGACACGCTTATATTTTCATCCGTGTAAATATCTAATTATTCGTATTTATCCTAATAACCATACTAATGTTCGGCAAATTCAATGATTACGATTTCACGCGAAAAATTAGTCGCATCCTACTATCTTACATTTCTAACGCGAGATATTCGATTCCATTCGCTGATCATAGAAACACGGAGAGAAAATCATTTTATTATCAAATATTATTTAACGAATCGGTCACAAAACCGTCGTATTTACCGTCGTATTTACCTTAAAAATATATACCTTTGAGAATAAATGATCTATATCCTTCTTCGTCTATTTACTTATTTTTTTTTTCCTATCATAAAATATCATAGATGTTTGTTCTTACTCACGGTAACCGAATAAACGTATATATTAATTGTATACGTGACAATTTATAAAAATAATACACGTACGCGTACTTCGAGCAGATGCTTAGCCCCAAGCTTGACTTTTACAGTAATGAAGTATTAATTTTCCATCCGCGCCATAGCAATCGTACAAATTTTTTACTAGTTGATCCGGCGCAGGTGCAAACGTTTGATTTACGTAAAGAAACTGGTAAAAAAGAAAGAATGTATTTACTTATTTGGAAAATTCACAAGTATTATAACAGACGCGATTCTTACTTCATTTTTTGCACTTACCAATTTTTCCGAAGAATCTAATTTAAGGTATCTTCTGATAAAATCTGAAATACGACCGATGCAATAATCCTGGCTGACAGACCATTTCTTTTGTTTCATTATCGGAGCATTTCCAGTTGCTTTTAACAAAATATCAACTGAAACATTGGTTAAATACTAATAAAATAATTATTTTTCGTTGCCCTTAAATTTGTTTCTCTTAAATTTACTGTTACATCTCTTGTGTAAATAGTCAGTTTTTTTTACTTTTTGCCTTATCCTTGGAGCCAATTTGTACTCCGCATCGAATCAACGGTGTTTCCGAGGGAATTGTTTCAAGACTGGCAGGTGCTTCTTCGTTCGTTAAATTTTCTCCCATTTCCTCGGATTTCTTGATAATTTCAGTTGTTCCACATTCGTTACCTTCATTCTCGGACATCGTGTACACTTCGTTTCGACATACGTACGTTCGCGGAGAAAAAGTAACCCAAAGAAACAAATTTAACTTCTTATTCGATTTCTAATTTGTTCCAATTTTTTAGATGCACACGATTGATAAGATGCATCAAACGGATCGATCAAGTACTCAATTGTGAGTTAAAATCTTACTTGAGCAAACTATGCAAAAATTTTGTATCATGAAACACAAGTTGTAGAAAGTTAGTTTCATCAACGTTATTTTTATCATTTTGGTGAACCGAATAACCATAAATTAATTTTTGTCTACCTCAAATACACCTCGATTCAGGCCTCTGTAATTGTCAATAAGTTTTACAAACACCCAGTTACACTATATATACGTATATATCATCGATGCTGTTCCAACAAAATTCTCAACGTTAATAACACTGTATAACAGGTGGAAGTGGTGACATCTGTCGCATGGAGCAAAAAGAAGGAAGAATTAAAAATCACAAGATACGATAATTGGCGGTGGTGTTTATCATGATGATACCGCCTGATATTTTTTACGATATAGCAACGGTATATCATTTAAAAGGATATTAAATCGTGTTAATGTTAATATTAATATTAATATTAAATAATGAAATATTGATTGGTTTCATCGTTTCATATTTACCACTGTCCCAAGATTAGTGCTGCCCTCGGTTAGAGACGAATGATTTAAAAGAACTTCCAAATATATTCTTCGAGTTCGTTCGCACTACTTTCAATTCAATCGTTTGTTCGTGGTGTTTTACAAATGGTGGATGACAATCATTTTTGAGTCATGAGTACTTACGACCAGAGGAATCTTGGATGTTCGTGAATTATATATACAAAGTTTTACGTAGATAAAAACATTCTTATATTTCTCTATCGTACTCGGAATAAAATCGGCGATTGCTCGTTCCAATTGATCCTACCGGTCTCGTTGAAATAACAAATTTACTTCCCAATATCCAGATATTTCAATCAAGGTGATCGATTAATAATTTTCTATTTATCATTTGTTTACATCGTGAATATTAAACCGTTTAATCCATAATCCATAATCCATCTTGAACGAAGGACGTGAATATACCTGAAAGTACAATGGATTCCGGTAAAATTGTGGAGATGGACGACGATTATAGCAGTAATTGCGATATTAAAATTCCCGAGTGCAAAAAACTAGCATGCGAAGGAAAATTACACGATGCTTTGGATCAATTATTGGTGTTGGAAAAATTAGCACGAACAGTTAAGCTTTGAAACGGTATTGCGTGTTACCATGTTTACCGTACGGGAAACCGGTAATTAAAACAATAATGTTCTTTAGGGCGCAGATGTAGCATCTACGGCGCGAATCCTCGTAGCTATCGTTCAAATTTGTTTCGAAGCAAGGAATTGGGCAGTTCTAAACGAACATATAGTGTTGTTGTCCAAAAGACGATCTCAGTTGAAACATGCCGTTACAAAAATGGTTCAAGAATGTTGCACTTACCTGGATAAGATGCCGGACAAAGAAACCAAAGTTAAGTTAATAGAAACTTTGCGTGCTGTAACAGAAGGAAAGGTAAAGGATTTCGATTCTGTCAATGTTTCGTGTCGTATTTTTAAATATTTTTAGAAATCGGTATACTCTTACTGTTTAAGATATACGTGGAAGTTGAAAGAGCAAGACTTACTCATCGCTTGGCTAAAATCAAAGAGGAAGATGGAGATATCTCGAGTGCTACAACTGTTATGCTAGAGCTGCAAGTATGTGTTTTATAGAGCAAGTGTTCTGTGTAATTCAAAAATGGCGAAACAATGTTTGTTCTAGGTTGAAACGTACGGTAGTATGTCACGATTGGAGAAAGCATCTCTTATCCTAGAGCAAATGCGATTATGTTTGGCAAAAAAAGATTTTATGCGTACTCAGATAATAGCTAAAAAAATTAACATCAAATTTTTTAGCGATGAGAACGACGAAGAAACGCAGTCTCTCAAATTGAAATATTACGAGTGAGCAAATTATTTCAAAATTGACTCCGAGCGAGTAGATTTTTTTAATTCATCGATGTAAATTCTTTTTTTTTTTTTTTGTTTTTATTTCAGTCTAATGATGGAATTGGCCCGTCACGAGGGTTGGCATTTAGAATTATGCAGGCATAACCGAGCAGTGTTGGAAACTCCAACCGTCAAAGACGATCCTAAAAAAAGACATACCGCTCTTTCACGAGCCGTTCTTTATCTCGTTCTTGCACCGCACGAACCGGAACAAGCTGATTTAACTCATAGACTGCTTACCGACAAACTTTTGGATGAAATACCGACGTACAAGTACTGTTTCGTTACTTCCAACAAACAAAAATTTTAACGTATCCAGTTTTTCATTTTACATATTAACAACCAGTTTTTATACGTACCTTTTAGAGAACTGCTACGTCTTTTCGTAAATCCAGAACTAATAAAATGGTCCGGACTTTGTGAAATTTACGAAAAAGATCTCAGAGCTACCGAAGTTTTTAGTCCATCTACCGAAGAAGGTTGCAAGCGATGGACCGAGCTTCGAAATCGCGTCGTTGAACATGTAAGTTTGAAGTTCCAGTGTCCAGTTTTGTTTCGATAAGACTGTATTAAACGTTTATTCGTTCTTTTACTTTTATAGAATATTAGAATAATGGCCAAATATTACACAAAAATTACGCTAACTCGTATGGCTGAATTATTGGATTTACCGGTTGAAGAAACAGAAGCATGTCTGTGCAGTTTGGTAGAAACTGGTGTGATAAATGCCCGTACAGATCGTCCAGCCGGTGTGGTTCGTTTCACAGGAACTCAAGAGCCGGCTGCTCTGTTGGATGCCTGGGGTGCTTCTTTATCAAAATTAATGAGCCTCGTCAATAATACGACTCATCTTATTCATCAAGAAGAAATGTTGGCTGTAGCTCAATCCTGAAAGATAAATTTGCTCTTTCCCTCGTATTTTTGTTTCTTTTTTTCCTCGTTCCTTATCATTTAAACAATCTCTTTTCACCTTTCTTCTTCGTGTAATCCTTTTATAAAAATTATTTTCACGAAACTAATGTACGCCAACAATTATAAATTTTGTATTTGTAACGTAAAAAAAATATTTGAAAAGTTCCCTTGCATCGGTTTTTAACGCGTGTATTAGAATCGTAAAAATAAATATTGTGCAACGTATAAGCGCGTTCATTTTTTTTTCTTTTTTCTTTTTTCTCTCGTTTTTCATACATCTTAGCATTACATGGTACAGTGTGAACGAATAACGAGTGGAACAGCTTTTATAAACATTACCAGCGATCAAATATAATACCTTGTTTTCGTTTTTTGTTACATATCGCATTTCTAAACCTGTATCCTGATGCTGGATAAAATCACGAGGGTATACCACACGAGTTATTAAACTCTCAGGCTCGAGTCCTTTTATTTTTATTTTATTCAGGTTCTTAACACTTATAAATTGATGCAGTCAATATTTAACTTTCACATGTAACGTTGTTCTTTTATTTATACGAGTCAATCTCTCGCCTGTCTCGGTATATCGTTTATATCGTTTTCTTTGACTTAGCAGTTGTATAATGATAAAAATGGGAGTTACAACAAGAGATGTAAAATAAATGAATATTCAGAAAAGAACGATCGCGAAGAAGGTGAAGGAATTCGTAGTTTAAGTAAATTTCCATCGTTTGTCGAATAATTTTGTTTGTACGGAGAACGTTTAACACTAATTTTATAGATAGCTTGACCTAAATTGTCTTTGAAACACGAATAAACATCGTTTACAGTCTCTCTGGGATTAAATGGTTCGAAGATTTCACTCGTCACCTTCTGGGAGTTGCGATAATTTTTGCAACACTGGTTCAGGAATACGTTTCTCGGCCAGATTTTTCGTTCCAGGAAGTTGAGACTGTATCTGAGACTTTTCCACCAAGTTCTGTTCTCCCGGTACAAAAGGTTGATGGGCAATTAATTTCGACAATGGCATGGCTTTTTCGTCTAGATTTTCCAAGCCTGGAAGCGGTGAGAAAAATATTTCCGTTTCTTTCATAATATTCCGAGGCGATTCAGGTGTTCCAGGTGTTTNTCTCTGGGATTAAATGGTTCGAAGATTTCACTCGTCACCTTCTGGGAGTTGCGATAATTTTTGCAACACTGGTTCAGGAATACGTTTCTCGGCCAGATTTTTCGTTCCAGGAAGTTGAGACTGTATCTGAGACTTTTCCACCAAGTTCTGTTCTCCCGGTACAAAAGGTTGATGGGCAATTAATTTCGACAATGGCATGGCTTTTTCGTCTAGATTTTCCAAGCCTGGAAGCGGTGAGAAAAATATTTCCGTTTCTTTCATAATATTCCGAGGCGATTCAGGTGTTCCAGGTGTTTCGGGGGTTCCAAATATTCCAGGAATTGCCAATGTTCCAACGATTCCGACGAACAGCAGAACGATCTGTAACAGTTGGTAAATATCGATCCTTTTCTGCATCGATCGCATTGACGATACGCGCAAAAGCGCCTATAATTATACAATTTGAATAATTGTAAATGGTTATAAATGGGTACAAGGACTAGATTCAATTATGCATGTATACGTATTATAATACCGATGGAAACCGATTGGGAAACGCTACACGTTCTCTTCTCGTTTCCATCTCTTACCTTGGTCATGTTCGTTCGAATAACTGCGCTCAACTGTTCCCTGATCCGACGCACCGATCGCGATATACTTTTATACAATACGCGTAGATACGGGATATACGCGGTGACACTGGTCCCACGACACGAATCGACGTTTTATTTCGACGAGCCAAGCAGCCTATCAACGACAGTCGCCTGGGGCAATCTCTTCGTCGAATCGTTTATTTTTTTTCTTTTTTTTTTCTTTTCTTTTCTTCTCGATCGCATCTTTCTCAACATCTCGAAAGGACGCTCCAAGATTCGTGCGTGACTCGTGGATCGCGCGCACCGCGATAGAAACGATAATTCGCGTTAAGAATTGAGCTCGACGGTGCCAAGAATACGCGTCAAGATTTACGATTGTCCATTCAGGATCGTTTATACTTTTCAATGGTGATTCGACATCGAGATCAAAATACATCTTTTCTCTACTGAAATAATAGATGGGAATGCGTAATGTCAGCGCAAAGTCGTAGTTGCGGAACAAAGTGCAGAAAATCATTTTTAACGTACAAATATTATTTTATCAAGAGAAAATATAAACGATTCGAAGACGCAGGGGTCCCGCGATTACGTTTATTTACGCGGGCTCGAGAAATGGAGAAACTAAAATCTCAGAATTCGTCGAACTTTTGTGACGACGAAAAAACAACGATCAAACACTTTCTCGTTTTGTTCTTTTGACATTTTCCCTCTCTACAGTACCTACACCTACCTACGCAGAAACGGGCAATCATCGAGTCTACGTCCTACGCTCTTCTTATTTCGTCCAACCTTCTTTCTACCTTTTAAGGTGCAACGACATTTCACGGAATATCCGATAACATCGTAGCGCACCATAGGCGTAGCGTGAGGTCATCGGAAAAGCGACGTCATTTTAACCCTCTTCCAGCCGATTACTCGCTGTTGTAAGCGAACTTGCGGAGAAAAAATAAGTGACGTCACTTGGTCCGTGTACCTTGACATTTATCGCGTCATATCCAATTTTCCTTTCAGTTATTGTTCAACGATGAAGATCGTTTCGACGTTGACGCGTTTACGTTGGCGGGTAAACAGGAATATTTGATCGACGATCGACATTTCTCTCTTCTTCATCGAATACCTACGACGCGTGTTTCTGGCAAGTTTCATCGATCAAAGTCTCACACCGACGATGCGATCTATCCGAGTCTATGAGAGAACACGTGGCGATCGGTTTTTGAATCGCGCTGCCGTTATTACCGCTTCACAACAATCGTTAACGCGGCAAACAATTCGGGGCGTAACGACCTTTTTCGGTGATGGTTTGGGCTCGACAACAATATTAGAGATTCAGTAACGATCGAGTTTTCATTGAAACCATAAAAGTAATACGCAATTCGGTTTTCTTAAATCAGGATTCTTAAATTAGTCGGTTGTTCGACGTCGATTCGCGTTCCGACACACGCCACAGCTTGCATCGGTAGCGCGTTCGGTTTTCATCTTGAAACAGAGAAAGCCGAAAATACCTAAAATACCAAAAATACCAAAAATACCGAAAATACCGAAAATACACGGTTTGACGTAGAACGGGAGTTTGAAAGTAAGCAAGCGAGCAAAATCGATCTCGTATTTGTTTCTTTTTGTCTCTACGCTCCAAAGTCGTATCGCGGAGGTTGACTTCGTTTAAGAACAGCTTCGGTTCCGTTAAACTCAGCTTGAGATCTAATTCTACGCGGTGTTCGTTTTCGCTTTTCCCATTTAAATGAACCGTAAGCAGATTCTGGGAAGAGCTTCGCTCTCTTTTCCTGCAACCGACGGTATTCTCGATATGGATCAAATTCTCGAAACCGATCCCTGGAATCAGATCGACGATTTCGTGCAACGTAATTTCATGCAAAACATCTTAAACGAATTTAACGAACGAGTGACGCTCGACCCGAAACTTACCCCCACAGGTAAGCAGAAAATCTTTTTGTTCGTAGTTCTACGAATCGTGCGTTTTATCGTCCGCGTTAACAACAGATAATAAGAAGCCGGAGAAAAAACGGACGACGTCATCTTCGAGAACAACTCGTAAAAGTCGAACGAGCCAAACCAGCCAAACGAGCCAAACGAGCCAAACGAACCAAACGAACCAAACGAACCAAACGAACCAAACGAGCCAAACCAACAAAGACAAACCGGCGGAAGAAAAGAAAAATCGTCCGAAACCAGAGAAACATAAAAAACAAATAATCGCGAAGAAGAATGAAAGTGGCAACAAGAGGGAAACATCAAAGAAGATGGAAAAGAAGGAACGAATCACCGATAGCCAGGGTACGAAAGAGAAACCAAAAGCTGTTGGGAAAGAGAAGAAACGGGAAAAAGAAAACAGGGATAAAAAATGGTCAAGAAAAAGGATGGTTAAGAGAAATTCGATGCCAGCATCGTCCGAAAAGAAGGAAAAGATTGAAAATAAAGTAATAGATGCTCCGACGGGGGAAACACGAAGCGAAATAGAAGATACAGGTGATTACGAGAACAAGAGCACGATATCCGTCAACGCGTCGATGAGGAGGGCAAAGTCAAAGTCGCCGTTTAGAACAAGCACACCGAAACGCGATACTTCACGAGTTAGCAATTTCATTGGGAAGAAAAGTGCTGTCGCGAAGCACGATGTCTCGGTGTCGAAAGGGAGTTGCGCGACAAAGGATACGAACAACAACTATAACGAATCCGTGGCTGAAGGGAACGAGAAGAAGAAAGGAGGCGTAAATTGGAAGGATGAAACGGCAGCGATGCAAAATGTTAAGAAAGAGAAAAAGCTCGAAAATAACCAAGCATTGCCAACATCGATTAGCAAGAAAACAGCAAGGTTAAAATGTAATAAAGACGATAAAAAAACAGCGACGACAGGTAAGCGGGCTATTGGTTTTCATTTGCAAATTGGACAGGTGCCGCGTTCCTGTAAATTATTAAGTAACAATACCTACGCTGCTTCGCCAATCGATTATTTGTTCAACAGAGAAAAAGAAGATTGGTAAATTTGAGAATCGATTGCTCGAAAAACAAGAGAAGCGAAAGAAGAGAAAAATACGACGACACGAAAGAAAAGCGGAACGAGCCATGGAAAAATTTAGTCATCACGTAACGCGGATCGTGAAAAAAATGGGTTATTTGTCAGGTATTAAGTTCGTTTAAAAAAATCTTTACCCTCGTAACAATCATTTTTCGCGATCCAGGTACTTTTCGATTTATCCGCTTTACACGTTTTTTCGCAGGAAACGGTTCTAGCTTCAGCACCGGAGACGACGATAGCTGTTGTTCCGATTCTTTCGTCGGATCGTCCTGCTACGATTCCTGTTCCGATCATCATTCGTGTTCCTGTTGTAGCTCCTGCAGTTGCTCTTCCGAGTGTTCAGAATACACGCTGTGTTCCTCTTCTAGCTGAGGATCCTTGATCGTTAGCTTCCGGAGACACGAGTGGAACGAACGATAGCGTGGTTTATCAGCCCGTCGGAACAAATTTGATTTATAAATAAAATTAATTCCAATTGAGCAAAGATACGATCGTTTCCACGGATGGTGTCGCGCGCCTATATTTATATTTATATTTATATTTATATGTGTATGTTTATGTTTGGTTATGTGTATGCGTATGTATATGTATATTTAATTTATTAAAGAAGGAAGAATCTACCAGATATATCTTACGGAAATTCCCAATTCCTCGTTATTTCCTGCTCGAACGATTAGATCATAAGNTTATATGTGTATGTTTATGTGTATGCGTATGTATATGTATATTTAATTTATTAAAGAAGGAAGAATCTACCAGATATATCTTACGTAAATTCCCAATTCCTCGTTATTTCCTGCTCGAACGATTAGATCATAAGGAAAACTATCACAACTTTTGCGAAACGTATCGATCCTCAGAATCCATCGAGACAAGATATGAAAACGTTTCTTCGATAAAGATGTTACTGTTCTAACCAACAGGATCGAATCGAATGAAATCGAATGAAATCGAATGAAATCGAAACGAAACGAAACAGTTACACGATACATACATCGTATTACCTACTTCCATCGTAACGGTTTTCTCTATTTATATCTCCGATATTGCCGTCGTTGCACTGGTATGTACGATCCATCCCTATGGACATCGTATACTTGACATACATTTTAAAAATACTTTCTGGTTTAAATTAAATTCCACCTCAGGAGAATGCGTATTATTTGACCATCGGTAATACGTATTATTTGGCCATCGCGCGTACGCGCGTCTCGCGTCTCGCGATCTCACAGTCTTGCCGTTCAAGCATCGTCTCTCGTTAAGTAGCTCTCTGCTGATACACCGATGCGATGCGATACAACGGAGAACCGCGAACCTAGGATCGCTACTTTTGCACGTGCTAACAAGAAAGAGCGGCTGATATCGGTTGAGATATCTACCAGGAGACATGGTTAATTTATCTCTCGATTCGAGATCAAAATTTACGCTACGACAAATAATTCTGTTGGCTCGAAACCAAAGAAACGCGCATACTCGATACATATTAGAAAATCTAGCAACAGCTTTACTTAAAATCCATCGAGAAGAAGCTGCGTATCTTAATCACGGCGACAGAATTTCGGACCAATCTTGTCCTTTTACCGCAAACACGTAACTATCCTTATTCAACTATCGACCGAAGGAAGCGATGATCTTGCTAACGATAAACGGAACATTCGATACTTAATCGTTGAAGAAGAGGAAGAAGAAGAAGAGATGAAAAAAAGCCGGAGAATTACGGGGATGTTTGATCCTCGCATCAATGTTCCAAATCCTTTTCCGATCTACGGCTGCGCGTGTCGACCGGGTCTATAAAAGCGACGCAGGGCGTCGCGACGACTCCAGACGCGACATACGCGCATTGCTGAAAATGTGACATCGAGCGACGTAGCGGTTTTCTCGTTATCATCGTTGACAGGTTTCTCAATTTCTGTGAAAAGTCGACGGTGCATCAAAAACGTTGCAAGGATCTTGGACGTTTAGGTTGTTGCAAGTCAATTACCTCGTTGTGGATCGTTCGTGTTTCGTATCGCGGCATATCGTCGCAGTGAAGATGTAATCGAAGGGCCACGCACTGAAACAAGCGATCGTGTGTGAAAGTTGCATCGTGAAAATTTTTCAGTGAACCGTACGATCTGTGCTTCGATATCGTTATTCCACGTATTGCACATATTGCACGGTGATACCTCTTTCGACGTCCAAAGGATTACTACCATCGTGGTAAGTTGTTGAAAGAACGAATACGAGATTGCGACGTGAAATTAATTAAGCCTATCGCAGCGTTACCGCCTATCGAACATTTAGCTCGTACAATCGAATTGTCGTTATCGATATTAACAGACATCGTCCGTGGCAGGAATAAGATCCGAACGCAGAATGCAATTAACGGTTAACAAAGTGAACGCGATGAAATAAAAATTAGCGCCTAACAGAGGAGATGCGGCATAACCGGCACACGCAAAGCCCTTTTACTCGCTCAAAGTTTCCGTTTCTCTCTTTCCCTTTCTACTCGGTCTTTTCCTCAAAAGGCTTGTTACGTATCGAAATATTAATCAAAATATTACTCCACCGATGCCTCGCACGCGTTAAAATAGCTCCGGTAAACAGAAATGTTAAATATAACTTTGTCCGAAAGCTTGTCAGAGCAAACCGGTAAGAACCGGTAGAAAAGTTAAAAGAAAAAGAAAAAGAAAAAGAAAGAAAAAAAAATAGTAACGATCGAGTGTGACTTCTGTGAACCGAAAAGCGCGATTCGCGTAAAAGTTACGAACGGTATAAAAATAGTGGTTCGAGACGAGCACGCCTGAACAAAATTAAGGGTGGAATTATTTCAAGGCGAAACGACAGCTACGACCGGCGATAAAATCGAATAGCGTAACCAAACAATTTTAAACGTCAATTGTTTTCCTCGAAATGAATCGACGTAAGAAAGAAAAAAAAAAAAAATCATTTCGAACGGGACGGAATGACGTACGAATCGACGAATAAATCTTTTCAACGAGATACACCGTCGCGAATCGTCACTTTTTTTTTTTGCTTTCTTTCTTGTTTTTCTTGCTCCGTGCCGCTTTAAATCGTAACTGGAATTAAGACGATACCGAACGATAACGAAACGGTTTGACGCGCGTTGCCGCAGCGAAATCCTTCCTATTGATCTAGGTAGCTCAAAAGGTCCTGGGTTCACCCGGCCAACCTCCGGCGTTCTCTCCCCTCGCCTCTCCGCCCTGTATTTCGTCCTTCGCCTATTACGTACACGGCTTCATCGTCGGGCAAATATTCTGATTTCTTGAAAACTTTTCAACCAGAGAAAGAGAAAGAGAGAAAGAGAGAAAAAAAATGTTTACGATTCTTATCTTTCTTCGGACAAGTGTAACAATTAACGAAGAAAAGATGCGCAATCGACGTAAAAAGTATCCGGTTAATTGGAAAGAAAGGTATCTACGATTCGTGAAATTGCCTTGTCTCGATAACGTACGAAGGAAGAAGGACAAGGGCGATTATACGAATCGGAACGCGATGAAAGTGGAATGCCCTCTCTGATGAAAACCCATCAAAGTGGTAAACGCGTTCCGCGCTTGATCGGTGGTACGAACGACGACACCGTAACAGTTTAAACGTAAAGTCGTGCGCACCGATGACGCAAGCGAATGGAAAGACTTTTCATCGAAGAAAAGAATAGAAAAGAGAAGAAAAGAGAAGAAAAGAGAAGAAAAGAGAAGAAAAGAGAAGGAAAGAGAAGAAAAGAGAAAGAACGCGAGAGAAAAATTGTGGTACCAGTTAGGATTAGAGTAGTAAAGCAAGATGCGTAGAATATAAAAGGATAGGAACGGTAACGTTTAATTGATGGGCAATGTCTATGGTTTGATTGCAGATGAAACTTCACGAGAAGAAAGAGTCTGGAATACACAGAGTGCAGGAGGTTCCTCTGGAGGAATTGGATCTGTCGAAAGAGTACGATGTGGAGAAGACGCTCGGGGAGGGTAGTTTCGCCAAAGTTTTATTAGCGACTCATCGAGGAACGCGAACGAGAGTCGTCCTTAAGGCGGTACACCAAGAACTAACCACGGAGAAGGACTTTTTCCGGGAGTTTCACTACTCGTACCATTTGAGCCCTCATCCGAACATTTTGTGCTCGTACGCGGTCGCGTTCAAGGCGGAAAAGTGTTTCGTTTTCGCGCAAGAGTACGCTCCTTACGGAGATCTCGCGGGCAACGTGAGAGCGGGCGGCTTGAGCGAGGAAGCGTGCAAAAGGATCGCCAATCAGCTCTGCTCCGCTCTCGATTTCATTCACTCGAAACAGTTGGCGCATCGGGACATCAAGCTCGAAAACGTGTTGGTGTTCGCGCTGGACATGTCCAAGATCAAGCTGTGCGATTTCGGGTGCACGAGGCGCGAAGGGACTCTGGTCAACAAGATTCGATGCACCTGGCTACCGTTTCAACCGCCCGAGATCTACGAGATCGTAAAGAACGAGAGGTACGCGTGCAAGAGGAGCGCCGACTGTTGGCAATTCGGCATCGTTCTGTTCGTCTGTCTGACGGGAAATCCACCGTGGCAGACCGCCGATCTCATCCAGGATCCGGAATACTCGGCCTTTCAGAGATGGCTCAAAAGAAGAACCACCAAAGTTCCGCCAACCTTCAGACGATTCACACCCAGGTTGTTGCGATACTTTAGGCGGACCTTCGAGCATAAACCCGAGAAGAGGCCGCACGTAACCGAGATCAACAAGTATTTAAAGGACTCGTGGTGCGTCAACAAAATCAGTCATAGCGCTACCTCTACCTTGGTGGACGCCAGCGAGGGTATAGCGAGGAGAGGCGACAGTTTGCTCTACCTCGACACCATTCTGGACGATCAACGAAACGTCGATGAGAACAAGAACAAATTGAGAAAACTTCTCAACAGTTACGGCCTCGAGACTACGATCGATCAGAAAGTCGTCACCAAGAGGATCTGGGAGTGGGTGATGCAGTGCGATTCCAACATCGCCGAACCGGCTTTCGCCGGTAGCCTCGGTACAGAAACTATGTGAGGGATAGTAAAAGCTTCTAGCGAACCTTGCCTCAGAAGCGATCGTCGAGAACGAAAATACAGTTTCGGCAGTTTCGATGCTGCCCGCGACGGAGACGTTCCGTCCCCTCTAAAATGTGCCAAACAAACGTTCGAAAGAACGACCAACTCGCCTCGATTCTTTCACTAGGACGCGCTTCGTCGCTTCCACATCGTCGCGCGTCGAGTTCAATTTCGAGCGATGACCGATACGGACGCGACAACGTGTCATAATCCTTTTATCATCTTCCTTCTCCTCTTTTATCATTTCCTCTACTCCCTTTTCTCATTCTCATTCTCATTCTCATTCTCATTCTCATTCTCATTCTCATTCTCATTCTCAATCTCATTTTACTACACCTGCATCAATCTTCTCTACGAGCGGACCAATTATCGACGAATGTATGTGCGTATATACGCACACGTGTATCGTATATATTCACGTACGGGCATCTTTCGTACACTTCCTTTTGCGTGGAACAGCTTCGAAGCGAGAATTGCCTAAACTTCTAAAGACTATACGAAATAATCGAGTGCGACGAACGCGAAATACAAGCGATTCTTTCCTTTTTCAGTAAAGCATACGAAACGAATGTGATAAAAACTCGTTAAGACTGCGACGAACGCGAGCGTAATTACGATCGGTGTTTTTCGGTGTCGACTATAGAGACAATAATGACTGCGGATTTCCTAGCAATTTATTACATTACAATAATTATATAGTTTAACGAACGGTAACCGATAGGGGTCACTGTACGAGGCCTTGCGCGAAATCGACGGATCTGTTCCATCGTGTAAACCGTGAAAATAAATAAATAAATAAATAAATAAATAAATGAATAAACGAATAAATAAATAAATAAATAAATAAACGAAAGAAAAGAAAGAAAAGAAAAAAAAAATAATAATATATATTAGAAATGAAAAAAGAATCGAATAAAACGCGCGAGATGAGCCAAACACCAACATCCTGAACATTCTGATCGTTCCGAACGTTCGAAACTAAGATGGAACGAATTTAGAACAACCCGAACAGAGATTAAGCGGTATCTAGTGTCGTTAAGCGATAGAGCGTATGCATACACATAGCGCGCATATATTCTTCTAGCAATTTATCGGTAGAAGGAGCGAATATAGAAATGATCTGTGGTACACAATTTGGTAGAGCTATCTTACCACGAAACTACAGGCTACACATATGTATGTAACACAGTTCTTCCCCTACATAGCACGAAATTTGTAATTAGGAGGTGTCTCGTAGAAACGTTATACATACATATATGATATACATTCGTGCATGTATATATGTATAAGAAAGAATGAAAACGAAAGGGAAGAAATGTGAAACAATAACGCGTTAGGCCTCCGTTAACGCGAAGCAATGTTTTCTATATAAATGATATCGAAATAAATGCATTAAATATAAATAATTGCAATATAATCTATAAAAGATAGTATTCTCTCGAGTCACTTCCCTGTCTCTCTTTCTACGATCTCTAAGAATGTAAAGACAAAAGAAAAAAGAAAAAAAAAAGAAAAAAAAGAAAAAAAAAGAAAAAAAAAAGAAAAAAAAAAGAAAAAAAAAGAAAGAAATAGATAAATAAAAAAGCATTCGAGGTCCAAACAAACGGAACTGTTAGCTAAAAAAGATCTGTTTCCTCGGAGAAAAACGAGAGTTGTAAAAAAAGACGGCTTGTTTCGCGTTTCGTGTCGTGTTCCGTAAAATTTTAACGAGCGAAACGGTTACCTGTACGCGAAACATTTTTCTTTCGCGTTGTCCTTCGATCACCGTGTCTCGAATGGAAAAGAGAGCAACTAAGAGGACCATCGAGGAATGCTTGACCTTTAACCTTTTCCTTTTCCTTTTCTTTTTCCTTTTCCTTCTCCCTTTCCCAAATCCGCGACTCTCGCGGGCATCGCGAACGTGCTACTTGTCCGATCTGACACACCCTTGACCTACGAGATGCCTATTTTTTCCCCGACTTGTTCATTGTTTCGCTAAATTGCTAATCGTTGAGTTGCGATGAAGAAATAGGACTAACGCTTTTCGAATCGATTAAAAAAAAAATAAATAAATAAAAAAGAAGAAAAAAAAAAGAAAAAAAAACATGGAAAAGCAAAATACACGTTTTTGACGAGCAACGGTACAATCTGAATTTAACGGGAAAAATGTGTGCGTAACGTGTACGGATTTCTTTAAAGCTATACGTGGTTGGTGGTAGAAACTAAACTGGAATCGCAAAATTTATTACAAGATTCGTGGAATCGTTGGTGGCCGTATTTTAGAAACTGTTCGACCGAGGAAATCGAGAAAAGCAAGGAAACAGTTTGGTTGGAAAACGATACGTTTTCTTAAATATCGACACGTACCTGCTATTGACGCGAACGTGATAGAAGAAAAAACAAATTAGCAAACGTCGAACCGCGCCAATGTGCATCCAGCTTTTATCGTATCTGGATACAACGTGTATTTTCAGCTTGCGCGTTGCTATTTCCACGCGTCGTAGAGTTATTCTTAATCGTTTGTTTCCACAAGCTACGTATATACTTTTCCTATAACGTGAGAACGTATTTACCTTCCGTTGAAGCATGTGCGTATCGTACAATGCATAACTACAAGCAGATATAGAAATATTTTATGACAAAAACAAAAAAAAACAAAATGATAACAATTCGTACATACATGATACACATTGGCAAATGATACGAATAATGCATGTGAATGCATTCGAAATAACGGGGAAAAATTGTGCCATGTATAAGTATGTTGTACACATGTATATGGTACAAGCGTGACGACAGCACGGAGACCGTGAATTTCCAAGTAGAGAGGAAGGGAAAGAGAGTTGAAGCAACGGACGGCTCGTCGCTGGGGATCCCGTCATCGATCCTACGGTCCAACAGCCCGACGTCTATTTTCATACAGGCTAACCTATTTATATATACGGACAATGTTCCACTTTTATCGGCCGATGAGAGCGGTAAGTAACCGAGCGTCGCATCGTGTCGGAACATTGGAACGCAACGTATCGCATCGACCGGTGTTTGGAGCAGCGTTTCGAGCTCCATCGCGCTATTTCACGTGTTGACCGATACCAACCGATACCAACCGATACAAACCTATCCTGCAAGTATTTCTGCATACGTTATGCCTCCTACCGCTAACATGCCTTCGAGTTTTACGACCTCTCTTTCGGTTTGTTTGACGTCAAGGGAACACTCTCAAGATGAAATCGCCTTTGGTTAGTAGCAATTATCGGGAAGAGGAGATTCTACGAGTATTCCAGATCGAAACTGTTCGAGTATCGAGAGGAAAAATTGTATAAAATAACTACTCACCAAAATTATAAACCGTTATCGGCTGAAGCTTTAACCAGACGCATCGAAGTTTCCGGCGACTTCGAAAATATGTTCCACAACCGGTTGAACTCACCGACAAACGGCTTCACCAATGAAACGTGATTAGTCACTAATACGTGCTCGAAATTTCCAAAAAATGCACTCATAGTCCAATTCGTGCTACCAGTAATCACTATGTCATTGTCCACGATCACGAACTTGTGATGCATCAGAACGTCCAGATCTTTTAATCTAATCGGGACACCTGAAATCCGTGTAATCTGAGCAAAGTCTGAGCGAATTAATCGAATTAATCGAATTAATCGAATTAATCGAATCAACGTAAATACAACTCCAAACGATCATCTATAATTTACCGCATACCATTATTATAAAATACATCTATTTGTCCGCCATCGGTGCAAGCCATGCTCGAATCCATTATTATTCGAACAAGTACGCCTCGTTTATGCGCGTTTACAATTGCATTTGATAGAAGTTGGCAAGTTATCAGATATACACAGACATCCAAACTATGTTCCGCCTGATTGATGTAGTTTTCCAGCTTTCTATAATATTAGTCGTCGTTTCGTTATTTCAATATTAAGGAACACGTTGGTAAAACTTATTCGAAATTCGATAAGAGATAGCCGATTACCTTAAATAGCTAACGGGACAACTTTCTTTTACACAGGGCACATCGTCGGCGACGTGTGCTCGGCAAAGGCTGGATTCGTTCGTAAAAAACATTACCTCTGAGATGTTTTGTTTCGATTCGTCAACGTTCGTTCTCGAAACATTGCGAGTATTCGTAAATTTAGTCCACGCGCTATAAAGTCCTTTATATAAATGCCAAATGATCTCCGAGGCAAAAACTATTCCCCCCGCTAGGAGAATTTTGTTTCTTTTCATTCCTACAATTTCATTTTCCAACATATTTATGAATAAAAAATTCAATACTACGGAAAATTCATTCGAATCGAACTGTACACGTTGCTCTCCTGATACTTTGTTTTACGCGCGCGCCTATGTAAAACTACTGCGCACGAGTATCGCGATGAAATATTAATCAAAAATCAAATATAATTACTCGGTTAATCGACAACTTAATATTTACGAGATTTTCTTGAATTTACAGTTATCATTATTAGCGAGCAATATGTAACGAGATGTATGAATTGTACATTCAAATATTATAACCTAAAGATTGAAACTACTTGAATCTATAAGATTCGAATAATTGTGGCTCGTTAATTTTATTGCGTAATGATAAATACAACATAACATACCTCTCACTCTCTCACTATATATATATATATATATATATTTTTTTTTTTCTTTTTACGATCTTTAAAGGAATTTTCTTTTTTTCTTTTTTTCTTGGATAGAAAAACAAAAAAATGAAATCAACATAACGCCATTTGCCGCCACTAACTCCACACTCTCGCCAAATTGCATCCACGTAAAATCCCAAGTTACATTATTCTTGGAAGGTTTCCTATCCTGAGATCGATGATTCAATTTATTACCACGCCTTAGATGGAGGAAAAATCGATGCGAGAGAATTATCGAATGTTTACCTTTATTAAATCTCGTATAAAAAATTCTTCCAAATACCGGAAAAAAAAAGATGTAACAAAAAGTTCTTCAATTTTGTCCCATTTGTTTAGATATAAATTCCTTATCTCTGTTCCAAAGAATATTACATATAGCGTTCAATTGATAAGAACAATCGAATACATCAGACCTTGTAGAATGTTTATTAATATCAACTCTGATAACTTTAACTTTCCACTTATCCTCAAATTCTTTAATCCTTGCATCTTCTACGGTAGAACCGGACCATGCTTTAAATCTACAAAATGTCAAGCTCTAATTAACTACTCCTCTCAAATTTGAAGAGGGAGGAGGAAGGGATTGGTGAATTATAATAAATTACTTTGTTCCTATTACTATGTTTGCTGGTTTTTCTTTTATAGCTGCCATTGTATTCATCAAATACGGAACATCGTTAAACCCTGTCGCATCGTCGAAAGAAAATACAGAACATATAGCATCAACTTTGTCTTTGCACGCCTAAAAGTTGAAATCATACGATTCCTTTACGCGTACCCCTATCATTTTGGTACACCCTATTTTTCTGCTATTTTATTACGCTACGTACAGGCAATATATGATTATATTTTTTAATACTTGTTTCAGAAGTATCCCAAAACTGTAATTTAAACAAGACAACTTTGTCCCATATCTTAACTGGCCAAAATACATTTGTCTTTTTTATTCCATTAGTTTCAGTGTAACCGCTGGATTCTAATGTTCCGGCAAGCCGAGCTACGACACAAGTTTTTCCTACTCCAGATCTACCAACCATAAAAATCTTATACGTAACTTCTTCGATAGAAGATGGAAGAGGTGGTCTTTCAAGAATACCTAAAAAAATGTTACAAAAGTAAATTAAGCAACGAATATATGCAATAAAGGTTTATTCGTTTAGCCATTATCTTTTACCATAAAATCTTCTTTTCTTTGATGTGTTTACATAAAAGTGGTGCATTAATGATTCTCCCTCTACCGAATGCAACCAATTTACATTTATGGCGTTCATGATAAATAATAATAAAGAAAAAAAGAAAGAAAAAATTGATCAAAGTAGAGCACAGAAACCTCACAAATCTTAGATAAATATTGACGACCGCAAAAAGTAAAAAAAAAATAGAAAAAAAGACCGATTCGTTGTATATAAAACTGACGTTCACGTATAACGATCGTATCTCATAAAATGGACCTTTGCTGATTAATTCATTCAAGTATTAAATAATTTCACATGTTAAATATTGAAAGAAGACAAAAAACATGATACAACGAACACTCTTTTCCTCGCTACCGACTTCTTTAACTAGTGACAATTTATAACATTTCCTCCATTTCTTTTTACCAACTCCTATAACCGGTGGAGGATTGGTTCAACGGGTCTGACAACCTTACTTCATAAATTTGTACGCGACTGGCGGTTTCTACGAATCTCGTACAAATACGTAATCTCTCAACAAATCGGATGAAATCCCGCCCTGTAAGAACCAATAAGAATTGTTGCGATATACCAATGCAATGGGGAAAAATAATTCCATTAATAGTGAAGTTGGCGATAGTTGGAATAAATGCCACATTGACCAATAAAATCCATTTACAACACGTAACGCGTTGTTTGCAGTTGTATCGCCATATTGTATATTTAACGCGGGTCACTGGCGCGTGTATGGGCTTTTCGTGAGATTTTCTGCCGAATAAAAGTGCGTGGCTTAAGAAAAATCGTAAAATATAACGCGCAATGGATCCAGAAAAGTTAAAAGTGACCGAATTACGGACAGAACTCGCAAAACGCAAACTCGATACGAAAGGCGTCAAGTCAGTGCTTGTTGAGAGACTTCGTAAGGCAATAGAAGAGGAAAATGCAAACCGTAAGTTGTCCTCTTTTTCTTCCTTAATCTTACGTTGTCTTAAATTATTGTAACCATCATATCCTTTATCCAATGATATCCTTTATTGGTATATTCCATTGTTGACAAACATTCAAATCAGATGATTATAATTCATCTATTATTTTCTACTGCTCCTTTTTTTTTTTTTCCCCCCTCTGTATTCTCCATTTAATTATCTTAGGATGGGAGACGATAACCCGTTTCTTATTATTAAGAACATTCAATGATCGTAAAGAATACTTTTTCGATATTTCCAATGCTGTATAGGCGCGAACTATGCGCGCCTTTCTTCTGTTTACGTGCAAACTGTACACGCGACGCCACTACATCTTCCTTCTATTGCTTTTGGAGTTACCAAACTTTTTTTTTCTCTCCACATTTATTTCAATTATTTTATCGCTTCTTTCTTTCAGTCTGTAATTAAAATAAAATCATGTTGAATTTATCATGTAAATGGATACTGTAAATTATTGAATTTTGGAGTAAATCATTTTGGAAAAACCAACAAAAATACCGCAAACACCGAAAAAGTCTACTAGATTATCCAAAAATGCGCCTGTGGTGACACCAAAAGAAGATCCTGCGATAAAAAAACGTAGGACCTCCAGAGTTCCGTATTCTAGGAGGAGAACATCTCCAAAGAAAACAGATCAAAATGATATGTCTCGTGAACCATCCCCTACAATATCGGACTCTGCTTTGCAAGAAGAGGCTACCATGCAAGAAGATGTTATATCGGAAGAGTCTAATGTACAAGAAGAAGCAGCTATGCAAGAAGAAGCTGTTGTTCAAGAAGAAACTGCTGTACAGGAAGAAAAGCCTGCATTGTCTGGTAAGGATGAAGAAAAAAAAGAAAAAGAATCAAAAGATCTATTGCCTGGTATCGAAAATGAAAGTACCGACTCTATGAAAGTTGTAAAAGAAGATGAAATAAAAAGTACCGATGTCGCGAAGAGTAATGAAATTGAAGAGGGCGCATCTGTTTCACAAGTATCTCCCACGAGATCAGCCGTGAAATGTGGTAACATTGATGTTCCAACTTTGAAAGAATCGACAGAATCGAAAGATGATAAAACTGATACGAATCAAAAACAAGAACCAACGACGGTGATCAAATTGCACCGAGAAACATCAGAAGATACGGACGTGCAAGAAAGTAAAAATACTCCGTCAGATACACAAGAAAAAGATACGCTAACTGTAATTAATGACACGTGTGATAATTCAGATGACACGAAAGGGGAAACAATTCGGCACGAGGAGAAAAGTATAGAATCCATAGATAATGGTCATACCGTAGAGTCTATCGATGATACTAAAACTACTGACATTCCTGAAACAGAACAACAAACAAATGATTCGCTTGAGATAGAACAACGCATTGATGTAAATGAAAATGATAATTTGAAAGCCGAAGACACGGAGAATAAAGATATTTTATCCACTAGTGAAAAAGAAGCGGACGGTCACGTTGATGACAAACAAAATGAACAGGTATACTTTATAAATTAATTTTTAACATTAGCGTATGGTATATATATTACTCGTATTTTGATTCTAAATTTATCATTAGATGATCTAGGAATACGTAAAATATTGTCCCTTTCTTATTCTTGCAATGCTGATTGGTTTAAATATTATTTTTAATCATTGACCTGTTTTCGTTTACGTGGAAAGGATATAGAAATGTCAGAAATTAAACAAGAAGAAGATACGGATGTAGATATGAAAGAACAAGGTACGAACGACATCGTCAGGGATAAAAAGCGGAAAAGATCGCCTAGTCCTCGAGCGGAGAATCGTCATGATTCACCTCTTCCTATTCTCATCGAAAACGAACCAGAAATCGATGATTCTGCTTTAATTTTGTCTTGGTGTACGTTGGCAAATGAATCAAAATAATCGAATTATAGGAACAAACCAAATGTTTAAATAATTATTACTGTTTGCTCTTTCAGATGACTCAGATTTGAATTTGGTTATCGATAAAGATGGATTTTTTACTGCTACGCCTATGCACAATGATGGATTTTCGCACATGTGGGCTGGTGCAAGAGCATCGTATGGTTTTCTTTGCGGAAAAGTTTACTACGAAGCAAAAATAGTGGAACACTGTACCGTTAATGTAGAAAACGAAGAACATCCACATGTACTTAGAATTGGTTGGTCTACTCCATACACGTCTATGCAACTTGGAGAAGAAAAATTTAGCTTTGGATACAGTAGTAATGGCAAAAAATTAACGGATAATCAGTACGAAGATTACGGAGTTCAATTTGGAAGAGAGGACGTTATTGGCTGTTATTTTGATGCAACATCCGAAAGTGTTATTCTGTCTTACACCGTTAACGGAAAAGATCAAGGCACAGCGTTTAGTATATCCAAAGAAGAACTCTGTGACAAGCCATTATTTCCACATATTTTAAGTAAAAACTGTAGTTTTGCTTGCAACTTTGGCCAAGAAACGCCATGGACAGAAGAAATTTTACAAGACTACGTTTCGATCGGAAATGTGGAATCTCAGTATAAGACTCCTGGACCACGAAGACCAGAGAAAAAAGACGAATGCGAAGTAATAATGATCTGTGGACTGCCTGCTTGTGGAAAAACTACCTGGGCAATGAGATACGCTGCTGAACACCCTCAAAAGATGTACAATATCTTAGGGCTTAGTAGTCTAATCGATAAAATGAAAGTACGTATTATAAATTTTCAGATATACTATGTGTATGTGTCATTGTATACGCACCGCGTATTTCGTACGAGGTATTTTGACAAACAATATTTTTCAAGGATCCTGAATTGTCTTATAAAGAAGATCACGATGAACAATGGAAAATACTCATCGATAAATGCACCGATGCATTAGATAAACTGTTGGAAATGGCTTCCAACAGAAGACGTAATTATATTCTAGATCAGGTATGTTCGATTTTTTTATTTTTTTATTTGATGTTAAAAAAGATAAAATGCTGGCCACTGTCAACGAATCTAATACGGCTATTTATATTTTATGAATCGAAATACAGACAAATGTATATCCTACCGCACAAAGACGTAAAATGAAGAATTTTTATGGATACCAGAGAAAAGCTGTAGTCGTAGTTCCGTCAGAAGAAGAATTTAAGTCACGTACTGTCAAACACAAATCGATCGACGGCAAGGAGATTACTGATTCTATGCTTCTTGAAATGAAAGGTTGAATCTAATATTACTGTTTTTATTCCGTTCGTATGTATACTTGAATATTTACTACAATACACTGTGCATTTTTTTTTTTTTAGCGAGTTTTAGAGCTCCAGTTGTTGGCGAATCTTTCGATGTTGTTAATTGGGTCGAACTCGATCAAGAAGAGGGTGAAAAACTTATAGAAACGTACAATAAAGAGGGAAAAGATGCTGGCTACGGTGAACAACAAATGAGTAAACGACCACGAATTGATTCGAGATCGGAGGATACTTATGAACATCGAAACGATGTACGAAGTAGTCGCGACAACAGAGACAATCGAGATTATCGTGACAGACGAAACAATTGTAAGGATAATAAAAAATATGAAAACTAATGAAAATCGCCAAATTATAAAACAACAATTTCCATAAAGAATAAATGTCTACAGATTCTGACAGAAATCGTAATCCTGTTTGGCGTGGTGGTAGTGGTGGTGTTGCTACTGGTGGTAATATGGGATGGAGAGATAGACTGCAAAGAGGAGGTGGACATGTAAGACATGGCGGTGGTTATGGGCCACCGATGCCACGAAGGAGAAGAGGTGTACCTATTCCACTCGTACACCGTGGAATGAATAGAAGAGGTAACGTTGACAGACGAGGAGGAAACGATAGAGGTCGAACACTGGGTTCTCGTCAGGGTGCCCGACCAAGGGCTCCAATAGGGTAATTATATTTATTCTATTTCCTTTTTCTTTTTTGCGATATTCGTATTTACATATTACTTATACGCGTGTTAATTTTCTTGTAAGGAATTACCAAGGATCGCAACAATCCGTCTGGAGCCAACAAGGAAACTGGTCAAGTGGTCAGTCTCAAGAAGGTTGGGCCCAACAAAGTAATTGGGGATCACAACCTTGGGGTAATTGGAAAGGCTATGGCCAAGGATCGTACAATCAAAGCAATTATAATCAACAAGGTTATGGTAATGGAAACTGGAATAGTTGGAATCAGCAGTATTATAATCAGTATTGGGGTCAGCAGCAACAGAGCGGACAAACTACAACTAGTGGACAAGCTGCAAATAAACAATAATCCATCAGGATATACGTCACAAGAGTGGAATAAATAAGGTACACGAATTTCTTTCAAATAGACACGAGACTATTTAAAAAAAAAAAAAAAAACTAATTCTAAAATGAGACGAAAGTAGAAAGTGATCGTGTTTGATAACATTTTTATATTCGTCGCTTCGAAAAAATGAGTATGGTTAATACAAGTCTTTTTCCTTTGTTTTTTTTTTTTTTTTCTCTCCTCTCTCTCAATTCGTACTTCTATGGATGCTGTTGTTGTTGTGTTGTTAGTATTCGTTTTAAGCATAAATGATATTTCTCGTATTACAATGTATGTGTGTGTGTGTGTGTGTGTGTTTTCTTTTTTCAGGCAGACAGAATGAAAAGCACAACTGCTTTATCTAACGATTCCAGTGGGATATAGAGTTACCCTTAAAGTTGACAAGGGTATATGGAAAACTCCTGATCATAAGTGTTGTCAGTACCGGACATCGGTTTTGATTACACATAAATAGATCGACAAATTTTTCCACGACAATATATTCACAATTTTTGTTCGTATATTTTGCAATGTACGAATTCCAAAGTTATCGCGATTTTATAACTCGAGCAACAATCTAGATTTTGTCGAGTGAAGGCACCGTTACACATGCACCACGTGAAATTATTTTGCATTGAAAAATGCAATACTAAACGAAGTATGTATAATATTACATAACTGCGATTGGAGATTGTTCATCGCAACAAAGCACGTAACGACGGAAACGTATTCGTATTACATACGTAGTTTTTAAAACGAGTAAAAGGGGGTAACGTATAAATAATGTCTTGTAACGCTTTTTAATCGAAACATCATCGATCAAGAGGAAGAATGTCACGTATGGGTATACTATGCAATTAGCATTAAGATTAAAAATACTTGCAATGAATTATCGCTCTCGGAACAAACTCGTGTAAATATGTACAGATTTTCAAACGTATTACACGGAACGTTTACTGGAAGTCTGTTTATATACTATAATAGCAAAGTATCATGTAATTCAAAAAATGTTTATTCTCGACAAAATGTGAGAATGATGTTGTATATGATTTTATCTTATCTTTCTATATTAATGACAATGTACAAAAAAAAAA